>WNWK01006081.1:0-85789 GCA_009830355.1 Cherax destructor | reverse complement strand
TCTGTAGTGGTCTGGGTGTGTACAGAACATTCTTATTGTCATTCCAGATCAATGAGAAATTGTTCTATTGTGAACCCTTCCAACAGAAGTTCAAATATCTCTGCATTTTGGTGGAAAGTGACTCAGATCCAGAACCAGATGACCTGTTGCCATCTCCAGTGCAGTACCAACGTGCAGAAAGGCCTGATGACAGTGTGAGGTTTGACCAAAATGATAGGTTTGATAAAATGCTAGGTCACTGGCCAGTGCAAGGCAGAATATTTACATGAAATTATTGCAGCAAAACAAAAATCATGTCACATCCTCATTTTGTGTGCCGTATGCAAGGTAAATCTATGCATCAAGAAGGAAAGAAATTGCTTCATAGCCTTTCATTGTAGCAATTAGTGATCAAGAATGATTGTTTTTCTCAGGAAATTCAGGAATATGGGACTTGAAAGTTTTATCCCTTTGCAATGTGTCCATGTTGCTCTTTGGTTCACTTTTATATTTTTATACCTACAAAATGTTTGGAAACAAGTTCCATTTGTGTTTTTGATATTGTATATTAGTATAATAAAATAGAAAAATACTTATTTGGTGTTTTATTAACAATTGCAAATTTGCAACATTCAGAATTTGACACCTTTTAATCGGTCAGGACCGTCTGTAGACGGTCCTTGAATATTGGCAATTGCGTGAAAAGTTTTTTTAGAATTTCAATTATATGGGCTCATTATCCTTACATTGAGTTACTCTATCCACTCATATGAAACACATTTCGAAATTATCATTTTCCAGGGAGTGCCCGGTAAAGGGTTAACTTGTTTATCTCACTCCAAAAATTTTTCTCGTTTTCAGCAAAATTTCTTGACAGAACCTCTCCCACTATCATCTGCTCTCCTTTTGCACTCTCTCACCACTCTCTTCACCTTTCTTTTACTCTCCATATACTCTGCTCTTCTATTAACACTTCTGTTTTGTAAAAACCTCTCATATGCTACCTTTTTCTCTTTTATCACACCCTTTACTTCTTCATTCCACCATTCACTCCTCTTTCCTCCTGCAACCACCCTATTATAGCCACAAACTTGAGCCCCACATTTTAATAATGCATTTTTAAAACCCAAGTACAGTATTTTATTTAATACGAGGTTAACAAGGGTAGTGGGTGTTAAACAGAACCTCCCTCGAGGAATGATGAGTTGGGAATGGTTGGATGACCTGCCTAGTATGGCCCAGTAGGCCTATTGCAGTACTACTGCTCTTATTAGCTTGTTTATTTTTGAATGATCTGTTACTACACCTTTCCAACCTACCACAATGGAAATGTATACCTATCTTTCCATATGATGACTTGCAAAGAGGCACTTATATACCAACACATTTACCAACATTCACTCAATTGCCATCTTTCCAGAATTGTGCTGACATCACTATCAGATTAACCTTCCAACTGCAACATTCCCACCCCTCCTTCAGAATGGAAGCACTGCCCATATCCAAGACTCTTAAGTCCAGCTCATTGGTTTCCCTGAATCTCTTCATAAAGGTTATCTTGCTCACACTCCAACAGCACATCCATTAAAAACTTGTCTCCATTTACTCTTATCACAAACTCTCACACAAGCCTGCTGGATGCTTATGTTCTTATATACATAAAAAATAATGAATTAAAAACTACTACTATTACTATTTCTATCACTACAATATTACTGCTATTACTACTATACTGCTAGTACCATTATCACTTTTATTAGTACAGTGGTACCCCGAGTTTTGTACTTTATTCGTTCCAGAAGGCTGTTCGAGTGCCATTACCGAACGAATTTGTTCCCATAAGGAATAATGTAAATTACAGTGGTACCTCGGTTTTCGTTGATAATTCATTCCAGAAGGCTGTTCGAGTGCCGTTACCGAACAAATTTGTTCCCATAAGGAATAATGTAAATTACAGTGGTACCTCGGTTTTCGTTGATAATTCATTCCAGAATGCTGTTCGAGCGCCATTACCGAACAAATTTGTTCCCATAAGGACAAATGTAAATTAGATTAGTCCGTTTCAGACCCCCAAAAACACACTTACAAAAGCACTACAATAATACGTACACTTACATAATTGTTCGAGTTGGGAGCTGTACGAAAACCGAGGTACCACTATAGATTAGTCCGTTTCAGACCCCCAAAAATACACTTACAAAAGCACTTACAATAATACACTTACATAATTGTTCGAGTTGGGAGAGGTACGAAACTCACGGTACCACTGTACTTCTATAACTTCTTCCCTCTGTCCCTCTCACTCTTTCTGACTTGTCTTTTGGTCTTATCTGCTTTTTCTTGCTCAGCTGTGAGTTTGTAATGGTTTAGGATAGCTCAAAATGTGCTCTTAAGTTTTTCTAATTTTTTCTCTAAATCAAACATGGGCGAGAGCTTTGCAAATGTGACCAAGCAAAGAGATGAACTAAAAAGACATGTGATGATTATGAATATTGTTATTATATTCATGAAGAAGCACTACACCCATAAGGGTCATACAGCCCCTGGGGAATGAGTGGTAATCAGGTTTTATCCTTGGATAAAAAGCATTTCACCAGCATCAAAGCAGCCACCCCCATCTCTATCCCTTGAAGGGATAAATTATTGTAATTCCTGTGAAAGAAAGGACAACCCTGGCAAAGATAAACACTGAGGCTAAGGTAATATTTGTAAATAATAAGCTACTAAAGAAAATTGTTAACAAGAGACTGTGCTGAGACAGAATACCTCTAAAAAAAGAATATACATAGAGCTAGAGAAAGATTACAATTTGATAAAATTACCAACATTTTTTTTTTCAACACTCCGGTCATCTCCTACTGAGGTAGGGTAACCGGCAAAGAAGAAAACACTTACACTGTCACTTATTCAATTACTGTCTTGCCAGAAGGATGCTGACACCACAGGTCAGATGACTCCTTCAGAGTGCAGGCACTATACTTTCCACCTCCAGGACTCAAATCCGCATAACCAGTTTCCTTCAATCCCTCCGTATATGTTACTTTGCTCACATTCAAATAGCACGTCAAATTATAAAAACCACTTGTCTCTTGCTCCTATCTAACATGCTCACACAAACCTGCTGGATGTCCAAGCCCCTAACACTCAATACCTCCTCTATCCTCTCCCTTCAACCTTTCCTAGGATGAGCCCTACTCCACCTTCCTTCTTACTATTCTCCATCCTCTCTAACTGTCCAAACCACCTCAACAACTCCTCCTCAACCCTCTGAATAAGAGGACACAAGATTTACCAATGAAACATTTTTAGTATGTATGGTTCTCCTGGAGAGTGAAACAGCCATATTAAATGTTTTATTAGTTACTTATGTGAGAGATATACAAGGACAAATGGAGACAGAAACCTTGCAAATATATTAATTAGAAAAGACCTATTGAAGAATAGAGTTAAAATAAAGGAATATTAAAAATGCTAAACAATTAAATGAAGAAATGAGTTGCATTTTAATAAGTAACACGGCTGAGCTCAACTAAGAAAAGGTGTATAAGACAATAAACAAGACAGTAAATAAATGAAAACTAGCAGGAAAAGGAAAGAGACTAACAAATTCAAAAACGTTATAAATATGATACAATCATAACTGAAGTAATCTCAAAAATATTAGTGCTAAGGAACATTATAAACAAAACAGAAACCAAATACTATATAGTAGGTTGTGTAAATGTTTTTACTTCTTGTGTTTAGCAAAATTCCTGTATGGTAGGATTGCTGGTGTCTTTTTCTGTCTCATACACATGCAAAGTTTCAGGTATGTCTTGCTACTTCTACTTACACTTAGGTCACACTACACATTCATGTACAAGCATATATATACACACCCCTCTGGGTTTTCTTCTATTTTTCTTACTAGTTCTTGTCCATATTTATTTCCTCTTATCTCCATGGGGAAGTGGAACGAATTCTTCCTCCGTAAGCCATGCGTGTTGTAAGAGGCGACTAAAATGAAGGGAGCAAGAAGATAGTAACCCCTTCTCCTGTATATATTACTATGTAAAGTTAAAAAGAGAAACTTTCGTTTTTCTTTTTGGGCCACCCTGCTTCGGTGGGATACGACAAGTTTGTTGAAAGAAGAAGTAGAAAGTTTAGCAAAATTACATCTCAACATTATTTCAAAGATTTTGATGGTGAGTGACATTAGTGTTATTAAACACTAGTTATTATACTTGTTTTGCTGACATTCTTGTAGAGTGGGGCTATACCAATGCTCCATTTATAAAACATAATGCAATGAACCTGTAAAACCTAAAATATAAGGAAGAAAACATTTATATGTAGTACTAGCTACGTAAAGTGGAACCTCAGCACTCAAACTTAATTCGTTCCAGAAGGCTGTTCGAGAGCCGATCTGTTCAAGTACCAAACAAATTTTTCCCAACCAATTTTCTTTTTGGTTGGTTGTTATCACTAACCCTCTTAGGCCCACAGTGACTTATTTATACAAATAATATAATAAAACACCACAAAATGCGAAGAAACACAAAATAGTTTACAGCGAAGTTCTGGCAGGTCGTGTTTGTTTGGTCGAGTGCTGAGCAAACAGTCGACTACCAAGCGATTTGTTTACCGAACAAAGTATTGAATACCGAATTGTTCGAGTAAGGAGCTGTTCGAGTACCGAGGTTCCACTGTATTATTATTATTATTATTATTATTATTATTAGCTGAAGATTAAATAATAAAAAAAAAAAGCTAGTAAGAAATACAGACAAATAATATGATGAAAAAACACATTTTATATTATTCAACAATAATTTTGAATTTGTACAATAAGAGCAGAGGAAACCCTACCTATACATTTAGTGTTGCTTCGTTCTGAGTATTTGACAGCCTCAGCAACACTGGCTGAGGAGTGACCAGAGAGAGCATCATGTAGGTTTCTGATAAAGTAATCTCTATAGTCCTCTGGGAGAGCCATGAATGTTCCACCCATCACAATAAATTCGACTTTGTCAACACTGTGACCCAGCTGCTGGAGCTTAAAAGGTTACAAAAGAAGTTAATATAAAGTTATAAACAGGATTTACTGTAATGCCTTTAAAAAGTTCCTTTGAGACTATAAAACATAATTTTCCCCTCGCAATCACAATTTGTGTAATTTTTGCAGAAAAAGTAGGAAAAGAAAAGGAAAATAATTCTTTAGTCATACTTCAAATTTATCTCACTAACAGGTAAAGATGGAAATTTAGTCAAATGCAGGATCAATGTGTAGTCCACAGAGACTCATCATGTCAGGTGACTACCATATTTTCATTTAGTTTGTAAATCTGATACTATACATTTGAGTGTTAATTTTTTTTTTTTTTTTTTTGAATGGAGGAAGGTACAATCTGTGTGAGAATTATTGACATTGTGACACTTTTCTTAGAAATGAAGGCAGATGAATTACAAAACTGTAAGTCATAAAATAGCAAGAAAATAAGTAAAAATTTCTTGTGTGACATATATACCTGTTCCACTCTGTGTCTAGTTTGCAGGTATGGGTTGTATCTTGCCCGTATAGCTCTCATAGATGTGGGTTCATACCCAGTGTAGCTCTGTGTTGAATATTCAAAGTCAGAATCTGGTCCACCTGGACAGTAGACACATATGTTGCCAGTCATATTGATGTGGGGGCATCGATGAGGTTTGCACATAACAGCTACAACTGCAATCTGATGAAGTAATGTTTAATATAGAATATCCTAGTGTGACAATATTACAATGATGCCAAACTTTCAAATAATTTTCACAGAAAGCCCAAACCCCTGCAGGTCATTAAGTACTACATGGCAGCAGATAAAGAAGGTCTCAGTTGCATGCATAAACATACAGCTCCTATTGCGCTGTGTTTCCTTCTACCTCCATGTTGGTTTTTGTGTTACAGTGATCAGCATTTATTATACAAAACTCAACTGATATGTCTTCTGCTGCACAAAGAATACATAAACAATCATGAAATAATAACAACACTACTGAATTAAAAGTTTTCAGGGGATATATGGCAAAGACAGTGATTACGTATGAATGATGGTGAAGGTTGAACGATGATTAAAGTTCTTTCTTTCTTATTGGGTTTTTCTTTCTTTTTGGGTTACCTTGCTTCGGTGGGAAACGGCCGTGTTAAAAAAAATGGCAAAAACCTTTTATGAATTCACTAAAGTCCTTAGTGGGTGGAATGCTGCATTAATAAAACAATTCTTTGCTATAAAAAGGTGTCTTTATGCCACCATTTTTTCATGTGCTTCCTCTATGTGGATAATAATGCACACAGGAATAAACTAGAAAAATTTTAAAAGCTGTATGAGTAAATTATTATTTCATTTTTTACTCAAAAAGACAACAGCATACATAATTTTAAAAGACAATGTTTAAAAAAAAATTTAGTTATAGTAATATACATAAAATAAATATGCTGTAATCATGCTCTTTTGAAAGAATTACAGTATGTCTTTGGAATACTATTGGCCTCATTTGACATGCATTACCTAAGTCGAGATTCTATATAAAAGTCCTTATCTAATAATATTTATAAGAAAAATAAAGAAAGATATAGACACCTTATGCTTTTTCTAATTAAAAAGTAATGCACAAAATTCACATGATGCATAAAATGATGAAAGGCCTTTGTTTTATCTCTGGCCAGGAAAGAAACTCAGCTGGAGTAATAAATATATGATGACATATTATTTCAGGTACGTCTTGCTACTTCTACTTACACTTGGGTCACACTACACAAACATATACACATTTATGTATACACACTCATCTGAGTTTTCTTTGATTTTATCTTAATAGTTCTTGTTCTTATTGCTTTTCCTTTCATATCCATGGGGAAGTGGAATAAGAATCTTTTCTCCGTAAGCCATGCGTGTTGTAAAAGTCAACTAAAATGCCGGGAACAATGGGCTAGTAACCCTTTTTCCTGTATAGATTTACTAAAAAGAAAAAGAAGAAAACTGTCAAAGTGGGATGTTTGAATGTGCGTGGATGTTGTGCGAATGATAAGAAAGAGATGATTGTAGATGTTATGAATGAAAAGATGCAGGATGTCCTGGCTTTAATGAGACAAAGATGAAGGGGGTAGGAGAGTTTCAGTGGGGAGAAATAAATGGGATTAGGTCAGGGGTTTCAAATAGAGTTAGAGCTAAAGGAGTGGCAATAATGTTGAATAATCAGTTATGGCAGGTAAAGAGGGAATATAAATGTATAAATTCAAGGATTATGTGGAGTAAAATAAAGGTTGGATGTGAAAAGTGGGTTATAGTAAGTGTTTATGCACCTGGAGAAGAGAGAAGTGTAGAGGAGAGAGAGAAATTTTGGGAAATGTTGAGTGAGTGCGGGCGAGTTTTGAACCAAGTGAGAGAGTACTTGTGGTTGGGGATCTTAATGTTAAAGTGGGTAAAAATGTTTTGGAGGGAGTAGTAGGTAAATTTGGGGTGCCAGAGGTAAATGTAAATGGGGAACCGTTAATTGAGCTATGTGTAGAAAGAGGTTTCGTAATAAGTAATACATATTTTATGAAAAAGAGGATAAATAAGTATACAAGGTATGATATAGCACGTAATGAAAGTAGTTTGTTAGATTATGTATTGGTGGATAAAAGGTTGATGGGTAGGCTTCAGGATGTACATGTTTATAGAGGGGGCAACAAATATATTGGATCATTATTTAGTTGTAGCTACAGTTAGAGTAAAAGGTAGATGGGACAAAAAGAAAATGGCAACAGCAAGTAAGTAAGAGAGAGGTAAAAGTGTATAAATTAAGGGAGGAGGAAGTTAGGGTGAGATATAAGCAACTATTGGCAGAAAGGTGGTCTAGTGCAAGTATGAGTAGTGGGGGGGTTGAAGAGAGTTGGGATAGTTTTAAAAATGCAGTAGTATTAGAATGTGGGGCAGAAGTTTGCGGCTATAGGAGGGTGGGTGCAGGAGGAAAGAGGAGTGAGTGGTGGAATGAAGAGAAAAAGGTAGCTTATGAGAGGATTTTACAAAACAGAAGTGTTAATAGAAGAGCAGAGTATATGGAGAGTAAAAGAAAGGTGAAGAGAGTGGTGAGAGAGTGCAGAAGAAGAGCAGATGAAAGAGTGGGAGAGGCTCTTGTCAAGAAATTTTGCTGAAAACAAGAAAAATTTTTGGAGTGAGATAAACAAGTTAAGAAAGCCTAGGGAACGAATAGATTTGTCAGTTAAAAACAGAGTAGGGGAGTTAGTAGATGGGGAGCTGGAGGTATTGGTAGATGGCGGGAATATTTTGAGGAACTTTTAAATGACGATGAAAAAGGGAGGCGGTAATTTCATGCACTGGCCAGGAAGGTATAACATCGTTTAGGAGTGAAGAAGAGCAGGATGTGAGTGTGGGGGAGGTGCATGAGGCATTACGTAGAATGAAAGGGGGTAAAGCAGCTGGAACTGACAGGATCATGAGAGAAATGTTAAAAACAGGGGGGGATATAGTGTTGAAGTGGTTGGTATTTTTGTTTAATAAATGTATGAAAGAGGGGAAGGTACCTAGGGATTGGCAGAGAGCATGTATAGTTCCTTTATATAAAGGGAAGGGGGATAAGAGAGATTGTAAGAATTATAGGGGAATAAATTTACTGAGTATACCAGGTAAAGTGTATGGCAGGGTTATTATTGAAAGAATTAGAGGTAAGACAAGAGAGTAGGATTGCAGATGAGCAAGGAGGCTTTAGAGTGGGTAGGGGATGTGTAGATCAAGTGTTTACATTGAAGCAAATATGTGAACAGTATTTAGATAAAGGTAGGGAAGTTTTCATAGCATTTATGGATTCAGAAAAGGCATATGATAGAGTGGATAGGGGAGCAATGTGGGAAATGTTGCAAGTGTATGGAATAGGTAGTAAGTTACTGAAGGCTGTAAAGAGTTTTTATGAGGATAGTGAGGCTCAGGTTAGGGTGTGTAGGAGAGAGGAGATTACTTCCGGTAAAAGTAGGTCTTAGACAGGGATGTGTAATGTCACAATGGTTGTTTAATATATTTATAGATGGGGTTGTAAAAGAAGTAAATGCTAGGGTGTTGGGGAGAGGGTGGGATTAAATTATGGGGAATTAAATGCAAAATGGGAGTTGACACAGTTACGTTTTGCTGATGTTAATGTGCTTATGGGAGATTCTAAAGAAAAGTTGCAATGGTTAGTGGACAAGTTTGGGAGGGTGTGTAAAGGTAGAAAGTTGAAAGTGAACATAGATAAGAGTAAGGTGATGAGGGTAACAAACGATATAAATAAAGAAAAATTGGATATCACATTGGAGAGAGGGATTATGGAAGAGGTAAATGTTTTCAGATATTTGGGAGTTGATTTGTCAGCGGATGGGTTTATGAAGGATGAGGTTAACCATAGAATTGATGAAGGAAAAAAGGTGAGTGGTGCGTTGAGGTATCTGTGGAGACAAAAAACGTTATCCATGGAGGCAAAGAAGGGAATGTACGAAAGTATAGTAGTACCAACACTCTTATATGAGTGTGAAGCATGGGTTGCAAATGCTGCAGCGAGGAGACGGCTGGAGGCAGTAGAGATGTCCTGTCTAAGGGCAATGTGTGGTGTAAATATTATGCAGAAAATTAGGAGTGTGGAAATTAGGAGGAGGTGTGGAGTTACTAAAAGTATTTGTCAGAGGGCTGAAGAGGGGTTGTTGAGGTGGTTTGGTCATTTAGAGAGAATGGATCAAAGTAGAATAACTTGGAGAGCGTATAAATCTATAGGGGAAGGAAGGCGGGATAGGGGTCGTCCTCAAAAAGGTTGGAGGGAGGGGGTAAAGGAGGTTTTGTGGGCAAGGGGCTTGGACTTCCAGCAAGCATGTGTGAGTGTGTTAGATAGGAGTAAATGGAGACGAATGGTTTTTGGGACCTGACGAGCTGTTGGAGTGTGAGCAGGGTAATATTTTGTGAAATGATTCAGGGAAACCAGTTAATTGATTTAGTTGGACTTGAGTCCTGGAAATGGGAAGCACAATGCCTGCACTTTAACCCTTTCAGGGTCGACAGGCCCTCTCCCAAACGCGTTCTCAGGGTCGCAAATTTTTCGGAAAAAAAAAAACTCTTTTCTTATGAAATGCTAGAGAATCCTTTTCCGATCATAATGACACCAAAAGTATGAAATTTGATGAAAAACTAACGGAATTATGCTCTCGCAAATTTAGCGGTATCGATGATGTTTACGCATTGGCGATTTCACCCACTTTGAGCCCTATTTTCGGCCAATTGCAATGTTTCAGTCTACCACAATTTTAGCTATTTCGCTAGAATTCCATTTGTTCTATCAATTGAGTACAAGAAACTGCCAATTTACCGATTTGAACTACCCAATAATATTTTATCTGTTCATTAGTCATGTCTCAGGCTCCTCTTACATTACTTTTGCTTTCCATTTTGAATTTTTATTCTCACAAAAAATAGAAGATTTTCTGTTATGTATACTATTGCATCATTGTAAAAACGGTATAAATAATATCAGCGCACTTGTGCAAGAATATTAGACTGCCAGTTGATGTACTGTATATTGGACGCATGCCGTGATTTGTTTACTCTTGAACATCGGCAAAATCAGAACATTTTCGCTACTTTACGCTCAGTTTCAAGGTACTTGTCATCGTGCAACCAATCAAAATTATCTCCATTTCTGTAATATATCTTCCATTCTATCAAATGAGACCAAGAAAACGAGAATACAACCATAAATACCATACGAAAATAGACTGCAAAGTCGCTGTTTTAAGCCAAAATCACGGTCAGAGTTTTTTTTCCTCATTACGCACTGTGTGGTGCAGGATTTTTTTTATACTGCGCACTGACCGCACAGACCCATTCTCTCATATCTAGGCCTACTAGCCTGTTTCCGCTTGATTTGAGGGCGCTAGAATTTAGGCGTACTAGTACGTCAAAAACCCTGGTGCGTAAGCTGTACTAGTACGGCCGAAACCCGGAAAGGGTTAAAGGAGGGGTCTAGGATAGTGACAGTTGGGAGGGACTTATTCTCAGCTGTCATATCTGAGTGTTGAATGATGATGAAAGTATTTTCTTTTTGGGGATTTTCTTTCTTTTTGAGTCACCCTGCCTCGGTGGGAGACGGCCGACTTGTTGAAAAAAAAAATATTACTGCAGTGATTTTTGTAAATGACTCATAAAATCTACTCACTAAAATTACATTACAGTAAATATCTATCATTTAATTTACCCCAGAAGCAGTGCGGACAGGTTTTGCCCGGAGTTTGGGGAGGAGGACCTTCTTGTGTTGTTGTGGTACTGCAGCTATAATATCCACAAGTCTTGGTGATGACTGAAGCCCATATTTGGATGATATACGGGTCTTCAACTTGTTGAGATTCACATCACGCTGCTCCTTTTGTGCTTTTATTAACTCTTGCACTATTTCTCCCACAGTGAGCATGCGCAGCTCCTCTTTGGAGAGTGCTGGCCCTGTGAATTTTTTTAATTGATCAATTATCAGAGGAGAGAATAATGCAAAAGGGAAAAGTGATTGAATTTTTGCAAATATTAAAAATATATGGGAGAAACAGTGTTGTGGATGTGAGGAAATGAGTGAGTGACAGTAAAGTATATACAGAACTCCATCTCTGATCTAAGGAAGTGAAGCAAAAATAGGGAATTAAAGAGATTAATCTAAAATTCAGGCTTTAGAAATACAGAATTTAAGAAATGCATGCAAGGATAAATAAGCAAAGTATAAGATAGATGGAATAGAGGATAACCATAAATGTTTGGTGTTAGGATAACAGAACAGGTATGACCACATGAAGATTTCACCTTAAGTGACCTTTCACATTTTCCAATTATTATACTATCCTAGAGAGAGATTAGTACCAAATTTCCACAAGAAAATCACTCCCTATGAAAGCAAAAGACTCGGCAGGCAATGCAACATCCCCCCAATGAAAAGGAGGGGCACCACTAAGCACGATAAGACAACACAATAAGTGTCAGGGGCCCAAGACTGTTCATCTGCCTCCCAGCATACATAAGGGGGATTACCAATAGACCCCTGGCTGTCTTCAAGAAGGCTTTGGACAGGCACTTAAAGTCAGTACCTGACCAGCGGGCTGTGGTTCATATGTCGGTTTACATGCAGCCAACAGTAACAGCCAGGTTGATCAGGCCCTGATCCACCATGAGGCCTGGTCACAGACTGAGCTGCGGGGGCACTGACCCCCGAAACCCTCTCCAGGTATGTCCTCACATTGTTTTAGTGCCAAACAAATAGTATGTTTAGATTAGGGTAAATTATATTGTTAGATTAGTTTATGGTACGTTAGCTTAGTTTAGACCTGACTTCATTAGCCAACCATTTCCTTTTAACCCTTTCAGGGTCGAGACCCGATTCTTAACTCTCTCTCAGGGTCGAAACATTTTCGGAAAAAAAAAATTCTTATGAAATGATAGAGAATCTTTTTCCGATCATAACGCCACCAAAATTATGAAATTTGATGGAAAACTAACGGAATTATGCTCTCGCGAAGTTAGCGGTATCGATGCTCTTTACGCATCGGCGATTTCGCCGACTTTGAGCCCTATTTTCGGCAAATTGCAATGTTTCAGTCTACTAAAATTATAGCTATTTCGCTAGAACTCCATTTCTTCTATCAATTGAGTACAAGAAACCGCCAATTTACCGATTTCAACTACCCAATAAGGTGGTCAGAAATTGGCAATGTGTTCAATTTCACTCAAATTTCAAAAGATGCCAATTTCAAAATAGGGTCCAGAATAAACGAGACAGACATTCCTGGCACTCGAATAACATTTTATCTGTCCATTAGTCACGTCTCCAGGCCCCTCTTACATTATTTTTGCTTTCCATTTTGAATTTTTATTCTCACAATAAATTGAAGATTTACTGTTATGTATACTACTGCATCATTGTAAAAACGGTATAAATAACATCAACACACTTGTGCAAGAATATCAGAGTCGCCAGTTGATGTGTATTGTACGTGTGGCGTTATTTGTTTACTCTTGAACATCGTCAAAAATCGAACATTTTCGCTACTTTGCGCTCAATTTCTAGGTACTTGTCATTGAGAAACCAATCAAAATTATCTCTATTTCTCTAATATATCTTCCATTCTATCAAATGAGACCAAGAAAATGAGAATATAATCATAAATACCATACGAAATTAGACTGCAAAGTCGCTGTTTTAAACCAAAAACACGGTCAGAGTTTTTTTTTCTTCATTATGCACTGTGGTGCAGGATTTTTTTTATACTGCGCACACTGACCGCACAGACCCATTCTCTCACATCTAGGCCTACCAGCCTGTTTCTGCTTGATTTGAAGGTGCTAGAATTTAGGCGTACTAGTATGTCAAACGCCCTCAAAGGGTTAAATACCTTGTATTGGGTCAGGGTCCAATGAACTGTCTTAAAGGCTGTACACATTTACTAATAACTGAAGTGGGGCAGCAGTGTAAAAGACACAAATAGGAACATTAGGGATCCCAATGGAAGTAAGTTACATTGTTTGACTTTACTGGATTATCATAGGTTAAATCTACATGGAGTGCATTTTACCTACAAAAGCAAGAGGCTTGATATGAGAATGAGAATGAGAATTTTTATTTCATTGCAAGTTTACATCGAGATTTTGTAATTACAATCATGAACTGAAGTGCAAGGAGAGCCACTAACATGCCATGGCATTAAGGGCAGCTTAATCTAATGGCTTATAGACTATGTACTTAATACTAGAGAAATTGATTGAGCTTGTTTTAGTTAAATATTAGATTGTAACCGTATAAATTTGTTCAAATTACAATATGATGGTAACATAATAGTAAAAATTTAAATTATCTTATAGGAAAATAACAGTGAGCATTTTTAAAAGTAATTTACAGTATGAGTATTTAGTTTAGGGTGAGTAGGTGGTTTTTGAGAAGAGTCTTAAATTGATTTTCAGACAAGGTTATTTTAGTATTTACTGGTAATGAATTCCAGATTCTGGGGGCCCTTTATGTGCATAGAATTTTTACAAAGGTTGATATGGACACGGGGTATATCAAAAAGTGATCTGTGTCTTGTGTTGTGGTCATGGGTCCTATTAAAGTTGGTGAGGAGAATTTTGAGCGGAGGGTTTATATTAGTGTAGAGTTCTATGTATGTAGTAGGCACAAGAATAAGTGTGAATGTTCTTTACGGTGAGTAGTTTTAGGATTTTGAATATTGGTGGAGTATGCTGTCTAGAGTGGGAATTTGTTATAATTCTGACTGCAGTCTTTTGGTGCAAAATATTCACAATGAAAAGCTAGGGTGCTATGAGTAAATCAAGATATAACTCATTAAATGTAAGTGGACAAAACTTTTGAACACCCTCCCTTTAATAATAATAATAATATCTTTATTTTCTACAAGTACATGTACAAGGTATACAGGCCTGGATACCAACAGACCCACAGATTGTCTTAATGAGGGAGCTTGATAAATTCTTAAATCAGTTCTTGATCAACCAGGCTGTAGTGTATATGATCAACTGCATGCAGCTAGCACCAACAGCCTGTCTGATCAGGCCATCAACCAAGAGTCCTGGTCTGGGACTGGGTGAAGAGTGAAATAACCTTCAAAACAATTATGTAACCCCCAGTTATAACATCCGTACACTTAAGACCATTGTAAAAACACTACTATATTATGAATACAAAGAAGGCTTTATTCCAATTAACCCTGGAGGGTTAGTAACTTAGGAAAACTCATTAAGCCAATCAGTATTAATCATTTAAAATGGGGTCCTTTTCAAGTCCTTTTCCAGAATGCAACCCACAACAGTCAACCAAATCCTAAATGTATATACTACTGGGTTAAAGGGACAACTGATGTTTTGTTTCATCCAGGCTTCAACCTGGGGTTCTTGCAGGTGTTAGAAGACTTGCCCATAGACCTCACCTCATCCAGGCTTTAACCTGGGGTTCTTGAAGGTGTTAGGAGACTTGCCCATAGACCTCACCTCATCCAGGCTTCAACCTGGGGTTCCTGCAGGTGTTAGGAGACTTGCCCATAGACCTCACCTCATCCAGGCTTCAACCTGGGGTTCCTGCAGGTGTTAGGAGACTTGCCCATAGACCTCACCTCATCCAGGCGTCAACCTGGGGTTCCTGCAGGTGTTAGGAGACTTGCCCATAGACCTCACCTCATCCAGGCTTCAACCTGGGGTTCCTCGCTGTCAGCCCATCACTGCCGCCTAGTAAATTGTTTTCCTTAAGTTCACAAATCACTGCGCAGCCTTAATTGCAGCGACCAATACCATTATTTACAAGGTGCTCTTTGTCGAAATCACCAACCTTTCTTTCTGTTCTGGCCCATATTCAGTGTTATTTAGCAGGGGTAGAGAGGATAGTCAAACATTCCTAATAGCCAGTCTTGCTCCTCCACCACATTAACATAAGGTTACATTTTCTATTTCTAAAACTGCTTTTTAACTCATAACTCTGGTTTTTAGAATAATAAATAGCGTTCGGTTTTTTTGTAAATACTTAGTGTCATCAATACAAAAAATATAAATATATATTATAAAAAAGTTTCTAGTGTGGCATATGAATCTATTATGTAAGACGGATATAGTGACAAGTGTGGGACCAGGAATGTTGATGTTGGTCATAAGAGTTGAGAAGGCAGAAGGAACCGTATAGATATTACCGTTTAGGTTCAGAGGTTTGGTTGTTGTGAGAGTCGCCTGAGTAGTCTCAACTAAGTAAGTTTATTCAGGTATACACAAATACAGTTACACAGATTATCATACATAGCAGCATGTGTAGAGAACCTAGGATAACCCAAAAAAGTCAGAGTGACTTATTTCCATTGTCTTGTAAGTTTATTATAAGTACCCCAATGAAAATAAGTCACTTTGACTTTTTGGGTTATCCTAGGTTCTATGCACATATGCTGCTATGAATGATAATCTATGTAACTGTATTTGTGTATACCTGAATGAACGTACTTACTTACAATTATCATACCTATTAACATATGTGTAAATTACAAAAAAAAAAAGTCAGAGTGCCTTATTTCCATTGGGGTCCGTGAGACGACCAGACTGGGGTTTGGTGAATCAGTGTTAATAAAGTAGGTAAGTAAATATATTCAGGTACAACTGCACAATTTTGGATAATTACAGTTGCCTTACGCAATAATATATCTGTAAACTAGATGCATTTCAGTTGCTGCGCGATCCTAGGACCCCAATCGATCGCTAGCGCAGCTCACATACTGAGGTCCGGGGATTGATTCTCTGGTATGGCTGGAAAACATTAGGACGTGTTTCCATAATACACCTCTGCTGTCCATATTCACCCATCAGTAAAATGGGTACCTGGGTGTTAGTCGACTGGTGTGGGTCGCATCCTGGAGACAAAATTGACCTAATTTTCCCTAAATGCTCTGAATAACAAGGGGCTTTCTATATAGTAGTATGTCATTGATGTCAGCTACGCCTGTATACCTTGTACATGTACTTGTAGAAATAAAGATATTATTATTATTATTATTATTATTAATATAATATAATATCTTTATTTCTACAAGTACATGTACAAGGTATACAGGCCTAGCTGACATACTACTATATAGAAAGCCCCTTTTTATGCAGAGCATTTCGGGCAAATTAGGTCAGTTTTGTCCCAGGATGCGACCCACACCAGTCGACTAACACCCAGGTACACATTTTATTGATGGATGAAAATAGACAACCAGTGTCAGGAAACACGTCGGATGTTTCCACCCCTTCGCCGGGAATCGAACCCGGACCCTCACCGTGTGAAGCGAGAGCTTTTACCACCAGGCCACGAGGTACTTTGAATTTTATGGGTTGTCCTAAGTTATTTGTACTATGTATGATAATTGTAATTATGTGTACTTGTGCCAAAATAAACTTACTTAATCCCGGTATTCCAAAACCCCAGTCTCCTGTGTCTCAATGCACACGATTAGAATAGTAGAGTGAGGTAAACATTAAGATAAGATATGACATCTTCGCTGACAGCCCCGCCTCTAACAGACTCCCTCTTTGACTTTCCGTCAGGAACTGCCTTATTACACCAACTTTAATTATATTTTCCCTTTAGCACTCCTCACTACCCTTCCTACCTCAGTCTTTTACATAATCCTAACCCTCACTGGTGTCTGATCTTTGCATATTTCTGCTTCTTCTTCTTTAGCACATCCTATCCTGCAGCGCTGCATGACCCTTGTGGGTTTGGTACTTAATTTCGATAATAATAATAATAATTTCATAAAACATATATTCTCATACCCCTGGGCCAAGCCGTATGGTCTATAAATCCATAATAAATCGTAATTAACGATTTTCAGTGAATAAACCGAAGAATGAAATAGGAATCCAGGGGCAACTCTAACATCCCAAGCTTAGTATCCTGTATACTTAGAACCGACAGGACCTAGTCCTGAAAAAGGACTAGAAATTCCTATAAATTCCCGACAGTTGTACTACATGAGAGAATAATAATATAATAATATTTATTTCTACAAGTACATGTACAAGGTATACAGGCTTAGCTGGCATCAATGACATATTATATAGAAAGCCCCCTTGTTATGCAAAGCATTTCGAGCAAATTAGGTAAATTTTGTCCCCAGGATGCGACCCACGCCAGTCGACTAACACCCAGGTATCTATTTTACTGATAGGTGAACATGGACAGCAGGTGCCTTAAGGAAACGCGTCCTAAAGTTTCCATTCATATCAGGGATCGACCCCTGGACCTCAGTCTGTCAGCTGAGTGTGCTAGCAATAGAGCTACGGGACTAGCACGCAGTCTTCTTGGTAATGTCCAGAGATGGATATTAGCAACAGAGTTGGCCCAATTTTCCTTCGCAGTCTGGCCCTTGGTCGTAGATTCAACCTGCAAAGCGCGAGTCATCTAAAGACTCAAAACTATTAGAGAAGAGCAGGTCCTCTGGGGAACGGCCACTCTTCTCTGACGAAGGGGCCACTTCGTAGGTCAGGAAACCAGACCCCTCTGAGATGCAGTCAAAGAACTTCCTCGTAGAGGGACAGTCTGGTTTTTCCCTTCCCAGCAGAAACTTCAAGTCTACTGGAGACAGAGGATCGGCGCTCCACAGATATCTGAGAATGCATTGTCTCATACTTCCCATGCGTAGGGTCTGAAGACGATTCAGACACCCCGGAAGGCGGAGCATCCGACATACTGCCGCAGATGGAGAGGACTGGCACTCCTGGGTGCATTTCGAGTCCTATGAGTTTTGTTTCTGGTCCTTCTCAATGTCAGATGTCACAGAAACAATCTTGACTGTAATACCCGATGAAGCCCCAGAAGTTTGGGCGCCCTAGCCATGAGTCAGAACAACTTAAACGATATGCAGATGAGACTGCCGAAGGTCATAGCGTTACTTTACCAGGCTTGTTGCAGTCGCTGCACCCCGAGAAGTATCCCCTGTAACACATAACCATACCCACCTGTGCCTCAACAAATGCAAGAACCTTGACAGATTGAACCTCTCAACAGACCTAGAAGCTATAACTCGACCCTCCTTGAAAGTCCAAGAGCTGGAGATCAAAAACTTTAAAAGCCAGGAATTTTAGATGAACACACTAGAGAAGCATAGCAGTTGTAGCTTAATACCCGTAAGGGGGTATAAAGCTATACATTAATATCAAGAGGCCCACGAGCTAGCACTCAACCCAGTCAAATATTGCAACAATGACCAATCACTTAAACATGATGGGCGATATCCGTAGAGTGTTTTATTATTATTATTATTATTATAATATAATTATTATTATTATTATTATTATTATTATTATTATTATTATTATTATTATTATTATTATTATTATTATTAGTCTCGTCTAACTAAATAATAATAATAATGTGAGATATTATGTGTGTGAAGTTTACAGTTAAAATTGTGAATTATTTCACCCACACAACTGGGAAGAACTCTCACCACAACTAAAACAGTTATTACACTTACTGATAATAGTTGTACCTCGGAGAAAGGTGGAACATTAGCAACAGTGGGTCGCATCAGGGTCCCTCCCTCAATGCCCACCTGCTCAGCTTCCTACACTCACAATCTGGACCTTAAAATTAGGAACATATAGTTCCAGAATTATTACAAGAAAAATTAAACCAATAACACTGGTAAATTAGGTTGTGGGCTGTATAAATATGATTTACTGACTTGACATTAAGAAGTTTGTTGGTCCACGATTTATTACATGTATTCATAAGGCAGAATATTAACAGTGTACATAAGTGAAGAGTACATTTACTTACCAAGTTATTGTCTTGGTAATACATCCTAACGCCTCCCTAGCAGGCAAAATACAGAATATTGGCCAATATTAGTTATTTTACCTAACTGATGAGTTGGTACCATATTTCAGGGGGCGAGGATAAAATTATTGTAGATGCAAGTGATGATCTAATGTCGTCCAATCACCGCGTCCAGTATTACCTTCCTTATCAGCTTTATTATAGCTGAGTAATATGGATCTGAACACTTCCAGATACCCAGGACATTCACTCATTTCATGGTCCCCAATTATCGCCGATTCACTCTTCGTCGGCTACGATTGCACACGATTAAATGTGGTAACTCTCCATTTCACATTTATATTCCGCCATTTTACGTTGCATTCCTGGTGTATTGGTTCTTCTGTCATTTGAATTTTTTAAAAGCCAAACAAACACCACATTTTATGAACACTATTATATTACTCAATTTTTACACACTAATTTAAGGAAAATTATAAGAATTTTCCACAAATAATAATAATAATATATATAATATAATCTTTATTCTACAAGTATATGATACAACTATTACAGACCTATCAGACATCTTTGGTATATTATAAAGAAAGTACCTGTTTTTGAGGATTTCAGGCAACTTATGTTAATCTTGTCCCCCAGGATGCGACCCACAACAGTCGACTAACACATAGGTACCTGTGTGTGATAAATGGTTGAAGATTGAGACACTTATGCAACATATGGGAATCTTTATTGAAGAAACGTTTCGCCACACAGTAGCTTCATCAGTCCAATACAAAGCAGAAAGGTGTAAGAAGAGGAGTAGTTTGAGGTAATCAGTCCCTCAGCCTGGAATCGATGTGTTCAGTCCATCAATCTTGTATGAAGTGTCTCAATCTTCAACATAGGTACCTACTTACTGCTAGATGAACAGGGGCAGCAGGTGCTGAGATCGATCCCCGGACCCTCATTATGTGAACTGAAGCCATCACCCAAGCCACGAGCACCCACAAAATACACGAGCACCCACTTAAGCCACGAACACCCACCCAATACACGAGCACCCACTTAAGCCACGAGCACCCACTAACACGAGCACCCACTTAAGCCACGAGCACCCACCCAATACACGAGCACCCACTTAAGCCACGAGCACCCACCCAATACACGAGCACCCACTTAAGCCACGAGCACCACCCAATACACGAGCACCCACTTAAGCCACGAGCACCCACCCAAGCCACGAGCACCCACCCAAGCCACGAGCACCCACCCAAGCCACGAGCACCCACCCAAGCCACGAGCACCCACCCAAGCCACGAGCACCCACCCAAGCCACGAGCACCCACCCAAACACGAGCACCCACCCAAGCCACGAGCACCCACCCAAGCACGAGCACCCACCAAGCCACGAGCAACCACCCAACCACGAGCACCCACAAGCCACGAGCACCACCCAACCACGAGCACCTACCCAAGCCCGAGCACCCACCCAAGCCACGAGCACCCACCCAATACACGAGCACCCACCCAAGCCACGAGCACCCACCCAAGCCACGAGCACCCACCCAAGCCACGAGCACCACTAAGCCACGAGCACCCACCCAAGCCACGAGCACCCACCCAAGCCACGAGCACCCACCCAAGCCACGAGCACCCACCCAAGCCACGAGCACCTACCCAAGCCACGAGCACCCACCCAAGGCATGAGCCCCACCCAAGCCACGAGCACCCACCCAAGCCACGAGCACCCACCCAAGCCACGAGCACCCACCCAAGCAGGGAGCAGCGCCCATAGCCACGGCACCTACCCAAGCCACGAGCACCCACCCAAGGCATGAGCCCCCACCCAAGCCACGAGCACCCACCCAAGCCACGAGCACCCACCCAAGCCACGAGCACCCACCTAAGCCACGAACACCCGCTGAGAGTCATGGAGATTGGCTTTTAGGGTGGTTTTGGTCTCCCTGTTATACCATGGCACCAATAGACTGGTGTTAATGACATACCAGTAAGTCTGCTGTGCCATCAGACTTGTGAAAATATATAATTCATTATCTGAATTAAGCTGAATGTTTTAGGAGGAGGTGTTGATTCGCCGGGAATTCTCCCGGCCAGGGTCTATTCCAGATAGCGACCCGGCTCCGGATCCCTGTCGTGGGAGTTTCTGAGACCTATGTCTCCCATGGGAGGAGGTACAAGTACCCCCTCATCGTTGGGACCAATGTCCCCAGGCCTAGCTACATTCCCCACCCGCACGGGGCGCGTAGGGAGAAGGGAGGCCTCTCTGGTCTGCTATCTTCCCTGACGGGAAGGGCAGGCTTGCGAGCAGCAGATGGTAGCAAGCTCCAGCCTTGGCACCTACCCTGCCCTAAAAGGGCTGGTCCCATGGTGATCCTGCTCCTGAATGTTTTAAATTTGTTGTAAGTTTTAGATCAAAATTATTACCATCTAAATAGTTGAAAGAATTGTGTAAACAAAATGTTAGATGAAAAACAATATTAAGCTGGGCTTAATATTTTATCATGATTGTGATTTTTTTATAATTTTCTAAATTTAGTGTAAAAATTAAATAATGTAATATTGTTTAAAATGTATTGTAGGTGTGACTGAAAATAAAAACGGGAATTGTAAAAATGAACCGTCACACCGGCAACGGGGGGGGGAGACGCTGACAATATGGCGTTGTATCAATGATAGTACAGTCAAGTGAATAATCCGGCGTCATCGAGGCCAAAATTAAGTGTATCGGCTTCAATCTGTAATTAAATGTATCGAAACGTCCCCCACAGAAGAGTGGATAAATTTAGAGTGAAAACCACTATAACACACAGTGGTATGATTAAAAATGAGAGGATGCCAAATCTGTGGAGCGCACATCACATGTATGCTTACCCTTAATTAGCAGTATATATTGCCTTGGACAATGCATATATTCTGATTAGGGATGCATTAGGATGTGGCTACAATAATTGTGGTAAGTTAATGTCTACAATTCATTATTCGTAATTAAGGTGATAATTTTATCAAAGTGATGAGAAATTTTACTCAGTCTACGCCATACTGTTGTGGGCCCAATTTTTTTTTTTTTTTATAAATTGAAGTCAAGAATCAACTTATACAGCTCACTGTCTTATAATTTACCAGCGTTACTGGTATTATTTTTTATATAATATCTAATATTCATAGGCCCAACTTGTGGGTGGGAAAGAGTGTGTGTCTAGAATCTAGTGTCTAAAATCCCTCCTATCTCTGAGCTGGGGTGCCAGATGAATACAACAGCTAATGGCCAAAATTTAAAGAAAATATGGCCAAAAATGGCCACTTTGGAAAAGTATTAGGCAAAAGATATAAAAATGATTGAGTTGTGTGAATTAACATACCAACAATTAAGTGTGCATAAATTATGCCTATATATTTGATTACACATCATCATGAAATATTTGTAAAATGACCAAATTAGTGGCCACACTTGCATAAATGGTCAAACTTATTTTTTCATGGCCACAGAGTTCAAAAAATGGCCAAATAAAAAAATGGCCATGAAATGGCCAATCTGGCAGCCCTGGCTCTGAGGTATAACTAACATTGGTAAGTCCAATTAATTGTTTCTTAGTTGTAACCCCCCACCCCTTAAATTGTGTGGATGAAATATTTCAGGAATGTATCTGTGAAACTCGTCCCCATAATTTCCCACAATGATATTTTAATATATGAATTTTCCAGAAAGGTAGGCATGATCCCTGCTATTTTATTTAGTTGACAAATTAACTAGGACACATCAGCCTGAAAACTTTGAAGAGGATATCAAGATGGGTTCTCAGGTGAGCGCACGAAAATCCAATACATCATTGAATTTATTAAAATCAGCAAATTGGCACTTAGAGTCCTGAACCAGAGTAAAAGTTACTCTAAGTCAGGCACACCAGTGTTGAGTAGTTGAAGAACATGAAGCCATATATATACTACTTTGCGTAATAAAATGTTGAAATTAGGACACACACAACCCAATAATAATTCGAACTTGTGTGGAGAAAGATACCATTGATGGAACTTTAAGCACGTTGGTACCCCTGTCTTTTAATAACATTTTCATTTTTACAATATAATCTACCTTGTCCAAAATTACTATCGCATTTGTTTGTTTGTTTCGTAAGGTGAAGTCCAGGATCTTTCCTTAATTCATGGTATGACAACAAATCTTTGAGGACAATTGTGTTGCAGAGGTGTGAGCAACACAATTGTGTTGCAGAGGTGTGAGCAACACAATTGTGTTGCAGAGGCCTGAGCAACACAATTGTCCTCAAAGATTTAAGTTATACCATGAATTAAGGAAAGATCCTGGACTTCACCTTACGAAACAGACAAAGCAAATGCGATAGTAATTATGAACAAGATAGATTATAGTAGAAAAAATGAACATGTTATTAGAAGACAGAAGAACTTACGTGCCTCTTAAAGTTGGTAAAGAGAAGCGTTTTTTAGTAATCTCAAAAATAAAAAATAAATGATTCCGCCTTCATTATATAACTGGTATCTTTGTATCTTCACAAGGTGTATTGTTCTTTCTCTTGGTTATATTCATTATTATTAAGTATCTATTATGAATTATTATGTGAGCAAATTACCTGCATGAGGTTTACAGGGTATTACCTGAATTATTACAGGCAAATAATTTGGGTGAGGTAAGTGGGACATAAGTCACAATATTGAACATTAATACCAATAATGGTAAATTATAAAATAATGTGGACTGTATATGATTAGGCTTGCTGGGTACACAAAAGAAATTCGTTTACTACTTACCATTTAATTACTGTAGAAGATCACACCACAACACCTGCCTGACACCTAGACCCTACACTGGCCAGCTAGATATCTAAATGCAAGAACTAATGGCGCATTTCCCAGTGAGTGATGTTCGTATCCCTTATCTTCCGCCATCCACACGTAATTCTTGAGGTTCAGCAAATTTTTGTCCCAATTCTTTAGCAAGGGGACATTAACACGGGTTCCTAATTACAAATTCAGGCTGAAACCCTCCAATTTGGCTCGGAAGATGCCAGATTATTAGAAGAATTTCCCACGACAACCATTGCTCACAAATTATAAATGGCGTCTTATTTTTCTGTTCTTGTTGCCAAATTGTAAGGGTTTTCCACACTATCCCAATTCTTCAGCAGGAATGTATCAACAATTTCTAAATTTCGGATTGAGGCCGATGTACACTAATTGACCTTCGAGAACGCCCGATTACATTGCTCAATTCAGGTCAGTGTTCACACATTAAATTCATTATGGCGTCTTCTTTCCGGCGTCACTACTGGCTGTTCTACATCCCTCCTCACTCGAAATTTCTCGAAAAGGTCAAATCAGCATCATATTTTATTACACAATTATTGTTTTATTCAAATTTACACATGCTGAATTTAGGAAAATCCAAAATTTTCCACAGTATCCCAGAAGAATACCTTGAAGAGGTTGTCGGAAAACTTTTTCCTTTTTTTTTTCTTCTAACTCCAACTTACCGATTTTATTTCGCTGATAATTCGAGAACGAGTAATGAGGACCAAATTCTTAGAACTGGCATGATCACGTGACCTACCACCAAAGTTGCTGCACTCATTGCCAGCATTTCGGAATGGCTGGAATAACTATCAAAACTCTCACTGGTGTCATTTCAAATGTTCAAAACTGGTGTCAGAAAATACGACGACGGTGGAGAGCGAAATTAAAATGTGTAGGAGCAGATTTTTACCATTTTATGTGTAAAATAGTATGAAAGGCTTTAATGGCTGATGCATCTTAGGGCAACGATATTATCTATTAATTTTCCTTTGCGTGCAGGTAAACTTACTGAAGTAATAAAATATTTAAGAAAACTTGGAATCGTTAGCATCCGTGTCATAACTGGAGAATGACTCATCTGATCGACTTCAAATTTTAACCACAAGTGTGATATTTGAACACAACGCTACTGTTGGCTGGCATAAATCCAAATTTACCAAATTGACTGAATAAATAGTAATATTAGAATTCTGTTCAATAACTAACGACTCATTATCGTGACAATGTTTAAAATATTATTGACAATTCATTGTAAAGGAAGGATGACAACCCATAAGTTTAATCCCAGTTGTTGCAAACTTGAAATTTTACTGAAATAGTTGAACAAAAGTGGAATCGTTGTAATCAGATCAGTTAACGGAAAATGACTTTTCTGATCGGCTTCAAACTTTTACCATTGATAGGCTCTATTAAAACACAGCTTGTCACTCACTTTGAGCTGGGTAAATTTCAATTTGCCAATTTTATTAAGCAAATTGTTTCCCCATGTATATCTAGTCAATGCCTCTTCTGATAAGCTTCAAGTCCTTAATGCTGGTCTCTTAATAAAGAATATTTTTGTATTAATTTTGGACTGTCTTGGTGCAAATTTACCATTTTTTGCCAGTTTTATCAAATTTGAAATAATCAAATATTTTGTTCTTATAGGACTGTAGAAAATTTAAAATGGAATGTAAATGAGAAAAGCAAACTGGGGATATCCTGCGTCTTATGTTGTGTTTAAGTTTAGTTTTGAGAACACTTTCAGCTACATTTTCAGCTACATTTTCTATTCCTTTCTGGCAAATTTTCGTTTATCACTTGAGAACGCCTCGTTTGATCGTCTTCAAACTGTCAATGCTCGAATAATGTATTTTGGCCAAGATTCTTGGGATTACGTGCATGTTTAATGGAGTGTGTTGACATATTATACTCAAAATAGTATAATATTATTTTACCTCATTGCATTTTTATGTCTTGATACTGATGAGGGGCTCTTGATCCAAGGAACTGGATTTATCTTTCCCTTGATTGGATCGAGTATGAATGCCTCCCATTCCACAAACAAATATAACTCCTATGTTGGATTCTGGGGAGTAACTGGATAATGAATTTTCTGGTCGGCTTGAAACTTTTAGTGCTGATGTGTTTTCTTCAAAGTTAATAATCTCTTGATGTTAGGTTGTGTAAGTTATCATGTGCCAATTTTATTAATCAAATTGATTTCTGTGAAATAATTAGAGAATGTTTCTTCTGGTCAGAAATAAGTCATAGTGTCCGACTTAATTTAGTTGTCTTAAATTAACTTAATGTTCTTTTATGTATCTTTAATATCTGTGTCCTCAAGATAAAGGTTAAAAATTGTACGTTATGTACACTAAGCTCACATAAAACTTACTTATTTACTTACTTTATTTACTTCCTTAAAACGTTTTTAATCTTACGTGGAGAAAATTTGAAATGATTTTGGGCTGGTTTTAGGTCCTTACTGGCTGCCTCAAAGAAACTGGAAAAAAAAGAAATAATGTTCTTGCGATAATTTTCGAGTGTCGTATGTGATTAACTTCAACTCTTCCATGATGATAACTTGATAATGTAACTTCTGAGCGGCTTCAAGCTTAATGTTCTTGTGTATTTTAGTATATTGGTCGTTTTTGGTCTCTGAAAGTTTTGAATTAGATTTTGTCTGTGTACGTCCTGATATACTATTTTTATTGAAGGAACTTGGATATATTTCTATATGATAACATGTGAATTCCTCTTGTGATTTCCTTCAGATTTCGATTTCTTCGATTTTCTCATTATATTATCAGATTTTTAAGCTCCTCGTCCTCCCCAGATTTAATTTTTGGCTGGGCTAGGCGTCTGAGGTGACCAGATTCGTCATTGCTGGTAAACTGAACACCACCTATCAAGACTGAGGGACTGACTACCTTTCATCAAGACTGAGGGACTGACTACCTTTCATCAAGACTGAGGGACTGACTACCTTTCATCAAGACTGAGGGACTGACTACCTTTCATCAAGACTGAGGGACTGACTACCTTTCATCAAGACTGAGGGACTGACTACCTTTCATCAAGACTGAGGGACTGACTACCTTTCATCAAGACTGAGGGACTGACTACCTTTCATCAAGACTGTGGGACTGACTACCTTTCATCAAGACTGAGGGACTGACTACCTTTCATCAAGACTGTGGGACTGACTACCTTTAACCAAGACTGAGGGACTGACTACCTTTCATCAAGACTGAGGGACTGACTACCTTTCATCAAGACTGAGGGACTGACTACCTTTCATCAAGACTGAGGGAATGACTACCTTTCATCAAGACTGTGGGACTGACTACCTTTCATCAAGACTGTGGGACTGACTACCTTTCATCAAGACTGAGGGACTGACTACCTTTCATCAAGACTGTGGGACTGACTACCTTTCATCAAGACTGTGGGACTGACTACCTTTCATCAAGACTGTGGGACTGACTACCTTTCATCAAGACTGTGGGACTGACTACCTTTCATCAAGACTGAGGGACTGACTACCTTTCATCAAGACTGTGGGACTGACTACCTTTCATCAAGACTGTGGGACTGACTACCTTTCATCAAGACTGTGGGACTGACTACCTTTCATCAAGACTGAGGGACTGACTACCTTCCACCAAGACTGAGGGACTGACTATCTTCCATCAAGACTGAGGGACTGACTACCTTTCATCAAGACTGAGGGACTGACTACCTTTCATCAAGACTGTGGGACTGACTACCTTTCATCAAGACTGTGGGACTGACTACCTTCCATCAAGACTGAGGGACTGACTACCTTTCACCAAGACTGAGGGACTGACTACCTTTCATCAAGACTGAGGGACTGACTACCTTTCATCAAGACTGAGGGACTGATCACCTCAAACTGCTACTTCCCGTCTTCCCCACACATCCAGTAATTATTCTACGAATTGGACTGAAAAAGCCTCTGGTTGTCGAAACGTCTCAAAATCGAGAGAGGCAAGTTTTGAACACCTGTATTATTCGGGCAGATGTACCACCATTGATGTCCTTCAGAAGCGACATTCTCCAGGTGATTGCATAAACAAAATGCCAATCATTATTATCACCACCACCACCACTACAATCACAAACCATCACCACCACCACCACTACAATCACAAACCATCACCACCACCACCACTACAATCACAAACCATCACCACCACCACCACTACAATCACAAACCATCACCACCACCACCACTACAATCACAAACCATCACCACCACCACCACTACAATCACAAACCATCACCACCACCACCACTACAATCACAAACCATCACCACCACTACAATCACAAACCATCACCACCACTACAATCACAAACCATCATCACCACCACCACTACAATCACAAACCATCACCACCACCACCACTAAGCATCACGGATCCTAACCTATGTCTAGACCAAATTAACTCTGTGGCACTAGAGGTTTGCTCAAGGCAAATTCCCTTAAGGAAAAGGAGGAGAAGACGCAAACTAGAAAGAGAGAGGCGCTCCCTATACAGGCGAAGGCAAAGAATAACGGAGCGGCTACAGGAGGCCAATATATCTGAAATACGTAGGGAGACACTAGTCAGAGAAATAGCAAACATCGAATTAAAACTAAAGGAATCCTACAGGAATCAAGAAACGCGGGAAGAACAAAAAGCTATAAATGAAATTGAAAGAAACCCAAAGTATTTCTTTTCTTATGCAAAATCAAAGTCGAGAACAACATCCAGTATTGGGCCCCTACTTAAACGGGATGGGTCCTACACAGATGACAGCAAGGAAATGAGTGAGTTACTTAAGTCCCAGTATGACTCAGTCTTTAGCGAGCCGCTAACCAGACTGAAAATCGAAGACCTAAATGATTTTTTATGAGAGTGCCACAGAACTTGACAGACGCATGCCTATCTGACATCACCACGACGCCAAATGACTTCGAAAAGGCAATAAATGACATGCCCATGCACTCCGCTCCAGGCCCAGACTCATGGAACTCCGTGTTCATCAAGAACTGCAAGAAGCCCCTATCACGTGCTTTTAACATCCTATGGAGAGGGAGCATGGACAATGGGGTCGTCCCGCAGTTACTAAAAACAACAGACATAGCCCCACTCCACAAAGGGGGCAGTAAAGCAATAGCAAAGAACTACAGACCAATAGCGCTAACGTCCCATATCATAAAAATCTTTGAAAGGGTTCTAAGAAGCAAGATCGCCACTCATCTTGATACTCATCAATTGCACAACCCAGGGCAGCATGGGTTTAGAGCAGGTCGCTCCTGTCTGTCCCAACTACTGGACCACTACGACAAGGTCCTCGATGCTCTAGAAGACAAACACAATGCAGATGTTATATACACAGACTTTGCAAAAGCCTTTGACAAGTGTGATAAAGGAATAACAGGAAAAGTTGGTAGATGGATCTATAATTTCCTAACAAGTAGAACACAAAGAGTAGTAGTCAACAGAGTAAAGTCTGAGGCAGCTACTGTGAAAGCTCTGTTCCACAAGGCACAGTACTTGCTCCCATCCTGTTCCTCATCCTCATATCGGACATAGACAGGGATATAAGCCACAGTGCTGTGTCTTCCTTTGCAGATGACACCGAATCTGTATGACAGTGTCCACCGTTGAAGACACTGCAAGACTCAAGCAGACATAAACCAAATCTTTAAATGGGCTGCGGAAAACAATATGAAGTTCAATGATGAGAAATTTCAATTACTCAGATACGGAAAACGTGAAGAAATTAAAATCTCATCGGAGTACAAAACTAATTCAAACCACACAATAGAGCGAAAAACTAATGTCAAAGACCTGGGAGTGATCATGTCAGAGGATCTCACCTTCAAGGACCATAACGCAGTAGCAATTGCATCTGCTAGAAAATGACAGGATGGATAATGAGAACCTTCAAAACCAGGGATGCCAAGCCCATGTTGACACTTTACAGATCGCTTGTTCTATCTAGGCTGGAATATTGTTGCACACTAACTGCACCTTTCAAGGCGGGTGAAATTGCTGACCTTGAAAATGTGCAGAGAACCTTCACGACAAGCATAACTGCGATAAACCACCTCAATTACTGGGAACGCTTGAAGTTCCTAAACCTGTACTCTCTAGAACGCAGGCGGGAGAGATACATTATTATATACACATGGAAAATTCTCGAGGGATTAGTACCAAACTTGCACACGAAAATCACTCCTACGAAAGCAAAAGACTCGGCAGGCGATGTAACATCCCCCAATGAAGAGCAGGGGTGCCACTAGCACGTTGAGGGACAACACAATAAGTGTCAGGGCCCAAGATTGTTCAACTGCCTCCCAGCATACATCAGGGATTACCAACAAACCCCTGGCTGTCTTCAAGCAGGCACTGGACAGGCACCTAAAGTCGGTACCTGACCAGCCAGGCTGTGGTTCGTACGTTGGACTGCGTGCGGTCAGCAGTAACAGCCTGGTTGATCAGGCTCTGGTCCAACATGAGGCCTGGTCACGGACCGGGCCGCGGGGGCGTTGACCCCTGGAATTCTCTCCAGGTAAACTCCAGGTACAATCACAAACCATCATCACCACCACCACTACAATCACAAACCATCACCACCACTACAATCACAAACCATCACCACCACCACCACTACAATCACAAACCATCACCACCACTACAATCACAAACCATCACCACCACTACAATCACAAACCATCACCACCACTACAATCACAAACCATCACCACCACCACCACTACAATCACAAACCATCACCACCACCATCACCACTCACAATCTTTACTAAGTGTACAACAGAGGAACAATATAAGCCTATATCATTCTCGTAGATATTACAGCAATTTAGAAAGCTAAGGTGAGCTCGCTCACTGCTATCTGCTCATGAATCCTTAAGAGAGAGAGAGAGAGAGAGAGAGAGAGAGAGGAGAGAGAAGAAGAGAGAGAGAGTGAGAAAAGAGAGAGGAGAGAGAGACCTGTATGTGTAATCAGCTTGTAGTTTTAAGTGACCAGGGGGGAACCTCCCAGGTGTGGCTTTCCCATAAGGGTGGGGTTTAATGGGGGCAATTGGGTGGAGTTCCATGCCCTGTGGTAGCCCTAATGGTTGGTGGTAAATCCATGGTGTGGTAGTTACCCCACCCATGGTGTGGTAATCATATTGGTCTAGTCTCATCCATGGTGTGGGCGGTAGTTACCATCCCATGTACCCCATGGTGTGGGGGTAGTCACCCATACCATGGTGTGGGCGGTAGTCACCCCATACTTATGGTGTGGGTGGTAGTCACCCCATACTTATGGTGTGGGTGGTAGTCACCCCATACTATGGTGTGGGTGGTAGTCACCCCATACTTATGGTGTGGGTGGTAGTCACCCCATGCCCATGGTGTGGGCGGTAGTCAAATGATTACAAGGTACATAATAGGTCTAGGGAATGGACGCAAAGTTCTGATAGCTGCAAAAGTTACAATGGTAATGGACTATTTACATGTTTATATCCTGTTACAATCCTAATGAATTATTTATGCAGACATTAATTCTCACAACACACAAAAATGCCTAAGTGGTAAGTAACACTTAAGAGGTAAAGTGGCAGTCATTCACACAACACTTGTAGGGTCTCGACAACTCTATAATCAGCCAACTTGAATAATTATAGAGGAAATGCAATAAGTGGTTGTGTGATGCACTCAGAATTATATGAAGGTACTCGTTGCATGCCACAATATCCATCACATAATCTGTTTATCTTTATCTAATTATCAGTCTAATCTATCTACCTATCTATCTATATTTCCTTATCTGTCTGTCTATCATCAATTAGTCACATTGTGAAAAATTATGATGTTACGGTGAAGCGATAAACCGTAGGGAAGTCACCCTACACCGGTAGGAATGAGAGGAAATGGAGGTTCCTTGGATCAAGAGCCTTTACTCATGAAAAGACATCTCACTGTCAATATCGGTATTTACAAGGGCCGTGATTGGTCGGTGAGGAGCCAATGAGTGCCTGCCGCTCTGACGTCATGGACCCCGAGCTATGACGTCAGCAGAGAGCTGAGGCAAGAGGGAGTTATGTAACCTTTAAAAACTATGGATTTTTGTCCGTCTCTTGTGTTGATGACGTGTAGGCTGCATCAATTATGAGTGTTGATGACGTGTAGGCTGCATCAATTATGAGTGTTGATGACGTGTAGGCTGCATCAATCATGAGTGTTGACGTGTAGGCTGCATCAATCATGAGTGTTGATGACGTGTAGGCTGAATCAGTCATGAGTGTTGATGACGTGTAGGCTGCATCAATTATGAGTGTTGATGACGTGTAGGCTGCATCAATTATGAGTGTTGATGACGTGTAGGCTGTATTAATGATGAGTGTTGATGACGTGTAGGCTGCATCAATCATGAGTATTGATGACGTGTACGCTGCATCAATTATGAATGTTGATGACATGTAGGCTGCATAAGTAACAAGTGTTGACGTGTAGGCTGCATCAATAACACATGTTGATGACGTGTAGGCTGCATCGATTATGAGTGTTGATGACGTAGATTGCATCAGTTATGAGTGTTGATGACGTGTAGGTTGTATCAATCATGAGTGTTGATGACGTGTAGGCTGCATCAATCATGAGTGTTGATGACGTGTAGGCTGCATCAATCATGAGTGTTGATGACGTGTAGGCTGCATCAATCATGAGTGTTGATGACGTGTAGGCTGCATCAATCATGAGTGTTGATGACGTGTAGGCTGCATCAATCATGAGTGTTGATGACGTGTAGGCTGCATCAGTCATGAGTGTTGATGACGTAGGCTGCATCAATTGAGTGTTGATGACGTGTAGGCTACATCAATTGAGTGTTGATGACGTGTAGGCTGCATCAATCATGAGTGTTAATGAATATGAACATTACTGACGAGATTCGATGAGTACACCATTTTGATACTGTTATTTCCGAAACGTTTCGCGCACATAGTAGTCTTCCTCAGTCGAATACAGAGGTGAGTAAAATTGGAGACAGCAGAAACAGTGAACAAGTAAAGATGACGTGATCAGTCCCTCAACCTTGATGTAGTAGCTTTGAGGTAGTCAGTCCCTCAGTGATGTAGTAGCTTTGAGGTAGTCAGTCCCTCAGTGATGTAGTAGCTTTGAGGTGGTCAGTCCCTCAGTGATGTAGTAGCTTTGAGGTGGTCAGTCCTCCCGTGATGTAGTAGCTTTGAGGTAGTCAGTCCCTCAGTGATGTAGTAGCTTTGAGGTGGTCAGTCCTCAGTGATGTAGTAGCTTTGAGGTGGTCAGTCCCTCAGTGATGTAGTAGCTTTGAGGTAGTCAGTCCCTCAGTGATGTAGTAGCTTTGAGGTGGTCAGTCCCTCAGTGATGTAGTAGCTTTGAGGTAGTCAGTCCCTCAGTGATGTAGTAGCTTTGAGGTGGTCAGTCCCTCAGTGATGTAGTAGCTTTGAGGTGGTCAGTCCCTCAGTGATGTAGTAGCTTTGAGGTGGTCAGTCCCTCAGTGATGTAGTAGCTTTGAGGTAGTCAGTCCCTCAACCTTGATGTAGTAGCCTTGAGGTGGTCAGTCCCTCAACTTTGATGTAGTAGCCTTGAGGTGGTCAGTCCCTCAGCCTGTATGTAGTAGCCTTGAGGTGGTCAGTCCCTCAACTTTGATGTAGTAGCCTTGAGGTGGTCAGTCCCTCAACTTTGATGTAGTAGCCTTGAGGTGGTCAGTCCCTCAACTTTGATGTAGTAGCCTTGAGGTGGTCAGTCCCTTAATCTTGAAGAATTGCTTAGCTCCTCGACCACTGTATTCCACTGAAGAGGCGAAACGTTTCGGAAATAAAGATAGCAAAGTGCTGCACACGTCTCATTCATCAACTTGTGGGATGATGAATTTCAACCACTGTCTTGAAGCTCAATTATTACAATATCTTTTATGTTATTTTTTTTTCTTGTAATTATTGTGTTCCGAAATACAAATACGAATTCGCCCATATAGGCTAGGCTTTATGCGAAAATATTAGAGGTATTTGTATATATAAACATATGAAACTATGTAACCAAAGACTGAAGTTGCATTTCGTAAACAAGAAATGAATAAGTAAATTAATAATAATAAAACTAATATCTTTATTTACTACAAGTACATGTACAAGGTATACTGTCCTAGCTGACATCAATGACATACTACTATATAGAAAGCCACTTGTTATGCAGAACATTTAGGGCAAATTAAATCAGTTTTGTCCCAGGATGCGACCCACACCAGTCCACTAACACCCAGGTACCTATTTTACTGATGGGTGAACATAGACAACCGGTGTAAGGAAGCACGTCGAATGTTTCCACCCCTTCGCCGGGAATCGAACCCGGACCCTCGCCGTGGGAAGCGAGAGCTTTTGCCACCAGGCCACGGGGCCTCACACAGGCTAAGTGTAGCCTACACTGACACGTGTGTATCTCTCAGTGTACCCTTATTTACACTGAATGTTTGTTTTCTATTACTATTTTCTTGATTAAAGTAATATAAATATTAAGAGTACAGATCAGTTCTCTTGGTGATCCCACATTCATTCGATAGACCTTAAGTTTATATAATAATTTGCAGCCACGAGACTGAGACATGAACAGCTCTGGCTCTGTACCTCCCTGAGATGGTAACATATCTTCAAAGTAACCGCTGATCAAAGTATAGATGCTGAAACTCTCTTAGATTAACTCCAGTTTTCTGTTGATGCATGAGATCCGATGGCTCTCTCTGCTGCTTGTGTGCGCGAGTGGGGGATCAGAGAGGCTCCCGGCGCACCTTTGGATCCTACTGTCACACTTGCCACATATCGATTGCTGTTCCCAGTTCTTGCTCCTCCATTTATACGAACGGGGTACACATAAGCCTGTCAGTGTGATTTCTGCTAGTGTCCGGAGCAGAGGTTAGCAGGATGGCAGACAGTGCAGTTGAAAATGGAGAAGAGGTTAGTTATCCCTGAGTTTTTTCTAGCGTTGTGCTGCAATAAACATGGAATATCAGTGAGTGTTTCTCACTGACACTTGCTACCTGACGGGAAAAGAGCGGTGTAGTAGTGGCGGGTGTGATGCTCATAGTATTGAACCTTATGCATCCTTCACTCACTCACTCTGTTGCAGAATGATGTACTCACGTATAACATTATATAACAGCTTCCTAGACGATCACTCTTACGCACTTACCTTCCAACACCGAATGTACTCGCACTCCAATTAAGTGGGTAATATAACCCTAGCTGTACTTCAGGCTAAGAGAGAGTTTTGCAGAGGACGAAGAGAGTGCGAGAGTGTGTGTTGCTCACTGACACTGCCAACACCATCAACCCAGGAATAACACTTCACAACCACCTCCAATAACACTATATTTGTATCTACGCTGATGGTCTACGATGAATGACGGGATGTACTGTCTGCACATAGTGGGATATTCACTTGACATCTCTCACGGATGACGCTCATTTCCGCAGTCTCCGTTCTTACGTTCGTCTATATTTATGTTTTCGTGCGTGAATCTGGGTCAGTAGGTAACAAGTTTTCTATATAGATTCTGTTATATGCGTGCGTACGTGTGTGTGTGCGAGTGTTTATGGTGTGTGTGTGCGAGTGTTTATGTGTGTGTGTGTGCGAGTGTTTGTATGTGTGTGTGTGAGTGTGTGTAGTGCTTGTGTTTCACAGTAAAGGCATGGATAGTTTTAAGTACCATCAAGCATCCTTCGAGTACATATATATTGTGCTTTCACAGAGTTCATCTTTGGAGAAGGCGTAAAGCTGTCTTAAAGAGGAAAAGAAGAAAGAAAAGACACGCAAGCACGCACATATGCAAACACACGCACAAGCAAGGACAAACACAAACAAGCAATGACAAATACTTACGCACACAGCCTATCAAACAGTAGCATCCTCAGAGTAGTCCACAAACTGAAAGTAGACGGAGGCTAACTGGAGGTATATTAAGGTGGATCAAGGAGTATCTGAGCGGAAGGCTCTTATATATATATATATATATATATATATATATATATATATATATATATATATATATATATGCAAGACAACCACTATGAAAAAATAGAGAATTCCAAGCGCTTTCGTGACTACTCACATTATCAAGGAACTATAACAGCAAACATGACAAGAAGGCTTATATAAATTTACAGAAAACCTACAAATAATTGTTCCTATGTACACTATTACTCTTCACATCAAGATAGAGTTAAAGTGTCGGTTTTTTCTTCAATGTTTTTGAGAGCTTTACGTATTTGTAGTCCAGAGTTCATAGATGAAGAAATCTCTAAAATTTATGAAATAGCTAATGATTTAAAATACCCAAGAAACATAATTGATAAATCTTTTAAAATAGCTAGGAATACTTTTTACAATCCAAAAAGGGACAACCAACCTTATTCAACCAAAAATATGTTGGTTCTCCCTTACCATGAAAACTTGGTTGATATGCCTTCCTTTCTTAAGAATTTTAATATCAAAGTTGTATTTAAAAATCTTGATACAGTAAAAAGACTTTTGATAAAAAATTCCCCCCAAAATGCTGACGGATGTGTCTATAAGATTCCCTGTAAAATATGCGATAAAGTTTATTATGGTCAAACTGGTAAAAGTCTTGAACTAAGATTAAAACAACATAAATATAGCATTAGAACTGGACAAGATTCTAATGCTCTATTTATTCATGTGAGAGATTTTAACCATCCAATTGATTTTCAAAATGCTGAGAAGGTTGTATCAAGCAAGTCCATGGTTGAGAGAAATATAATAGAATCATGTTTCATTAAAAGCAGTTTTGAAAATAATATGAATATTTCTTTTGGATTATATAAATTGGATTCATTTATAATTAATAAAATTTGGGAAGAATTTAATGATAAATTGGACTAATCTTAATTCTTGGGAAGAGTTTCAGGTCCTTTCCTATGTTCCTCTTCACAGAGTCGTGAGATGTTACGCTACTGTGAGGTGTAGTCTTTGTTAGTGTGATGTGACTGTGAGGTGTAGTCTCGCCCCTTATATAAGCCTTCTTGTCATGTTTGCTGTTATAGTTCCTTGATAATGTGAGTAGTCACGAAAGCGCTTGGAATTCTCTATTTTTCATAGTGGTTGTCTTGCATATTTTGATATCACCTGTTTACTGTGATCTTTTTGCATATTATATATATATATATATATATATATATATATATATATATATATATATATATATAAATAAATAAATAAATAAAAACCGTGTGCCAATGTGGAGATAGTTTACTGTGTACCACAGCTCATCCAGTGAACTGCAGTGCAAAAGACAGGATTACACAGGTCACAATGACCTGTGATCCTGATTTTTGCACTACCACTCACATGATGAGTTGCGGGTGTACAATGAACTAGCCGGTCAGGCGACACAAGTAAAAACAATGGTTATTTGTTAGGTCGGAAGTAGACGGAATGATGGGCAGGGAAGAGGTATCAAGATTGTCGAGCGTGACTCGCTAGGTTGCGCACTCGGGCTCATATTGTTCCTGAACAACACTTCTGACTAGAGTCCTAAATATCCCTGTGTATTGACGACGTGAAGCTAGAGGAATAAGTGCTGGAGAAGACAGGAAGGCTAGAATACCTAGACATACTGCAGGAGTTGTCAGATACTTGGTTACTGGACGACATCAACCCCAGCACGTTCAAGATTATGAAAATGGGGAGAGGAGTAAAAAGACCAGATGCAAAATATAGACTGGCAGACAGAGGTGATAAATCTCAGAAAAGGTAAAGGACTTGGGATACATATAACACCAAACATATTACCAGAGGCGCACATCAAGTAATAAATAACCTGGCAAGTAGAAGAACGGTATTCAGATATCGCAACAACGATTCCTCCAGAACCCTCCATAGAGTATGTAGCAACTGCATGCAGCTCCTGAGAAGACATGTCTAGATACTAGAGAAACTCCAGATATGCGTCATGAGACTAGTCTCAGAGCTAACAGCAATGACCTACGAAGAAAGAATATGCAAGACTGAAAGTGAGGAGACAGGTAGGACATGATTATGATGTGTAAGATACAAGACTCGACAGGGCAGACAAGGACTATTTGGGAGTAAAGGACTGGGGGGCATAGATGGAAGTTAAAGATATTATAAATGAGTCACAGAAACGTCAGACAGTACTTCTTCACTGGACGATTATTATAGTTATTATATTGAAACGTGCACTACAGTTACATGGGTCATCCAGCTCTGTGAGTAGAGGCGTGCAAGGGTAGTGCTTAGTAAGGGTGGAGTTTAGTGTGGGTGCAAAATTGAAGTCAGAGTTGGTGAAATATATCCATCATAAAGTCAAAGAGCCTCCATTAAAGGTGGGACTTTTGGCATGGAGGTCAGTTAGAATGTGTGCATTAGGGAACTGTAGATGTTGGAAGTGAATTCTGCATGTTCTATGATAGATAGGACAGTCTATTAAGATATGTCGAACTGATAATGCGACCTGGCAGTCCTCGATGAAAGGTGTCAGGCATTTCTCCAGGTGGTGTCCGTGGGTGCACTTTGGGAGTCTGACACAACGATGAAAACAAGTGGTGGAAGCAAGAGGCCAAACACAGTTTTAGGATGAGGAGTGACTGAGTCCACGAGGCCAGGAATAATGTGTGGTAGTTGAGTAGTTGAAGCTGGTCCAGTAGTCGATACTCCACCCTCACAACCACAAATAATGAGTACGGTAGTACCTCCCCGGGTGGTTGTTGACTAACAGTCTACTACATACATGCAGGGGCGGATGTACTATAAAACAAATGAAGCTTAAGCTTCAGGACCCCTATCCCGGAGGGGCCCCAGAAGCAACTTTAGTCCACATTGCTTGAAAATTTTGGGTCTACTGTATGAGAAGGGTTTTTGAAAACTAATAATGTTAATAATATAGTGTAATTCAATAAGAAATGATAGTTAAAATAAAAATTAAGTTATTAAAGCATCATGCAGGCTAGACGTTGCTGGTTGCCAAGGTGACCCCATAACCGTTCAGGCTTCAGGGCCCTAAAAAGGTTGGGCCGCCACTGTATATGTACAGTACTCTCTCTCTCTCTCTCTCTCTCTCTCTCCTTCTCTCTCTCTCTCTCTCTCTCTCTCTCTCTCTCCTCTCTCTCTCTCTCTCCTCTCTCTCTCTCTCTCTCTCTCTCTCTCTCTTTCTCTTTTCTCTCCTCTCTCTCTCTCTCTCTCTCTCTCTCTCTCTCTCTCTCTCTCTCTCTCTCTCTCTCTCTCTCTCTCTCTCTCTCTCTCTCTCTCTCTCTCCCCTCTCTCTCTCTCTCTCTCTCTCTCTCTCTCTCTCTCTCTGTACATGTACTTGATAACCTAAGTGAACGCTGTAATCACGAGAACATAGATAACACAGTTAACACCTCTTTCAAATGATGAGAGATAAACGATGCATTCAACAGCACCTCAGCGCTCCAGTACCCTAGCACTCCAGTACTGTATCACCTAGCCCTCCAGTACCCCAGTACTGCATTACCCTAGCCCTCCAGTACTGCAGCATCCTAGACCTCCAGTACTGCAGCATCCTAGCCCTCCAGTACCCCAGTACTGCATCACCCTAGACCTCTAGTACTGCAGCACCCTAGTCCTCCAGTACTCCAGTATTGCATCACCCTAGCTCCCTAGTACCCCAATACTGCAGGACCCTAGCACTCCAATACCCTAGTACTGCAGCACCCTAGCACTCCAATACCCTAGTACTGCAGCACCCTAGCACTCCAGTATCCCAGTACTGCAGCACCCTAGCACTCCAGTACTGCATCACCCTATCACTCCAGTACTGCATCACCCTATCACTCCAGTACTGCATCACCCTATCACTCCAGTACTGCAGCACTCTAGTCCTCCAGTACTCCAGTATTGCATCACCCTAGCTCCCTAGTACCCCAGTACTGCAGCACCCTAGCACTCCAATACCCTAGTACTGCAGCACCCTAACCCTCCTGTACCCCATTACTACATCACCCTAGTACTACAGCACCCTAACTCCTGTACGCCAGTACTGCAGCACCCTAGCACTCCAGTACCCCAGTACTGCAGCACCCTAGCACTCCATTACTGCATCACCCTAGCACTCCAGTACCCCAGTACAGCATTTCCCTAGCACTCCAGTACCCCAGTACTGCAGCATCCTGGCACTCCAGTACTGCAGCACCCTAGCACTCCAGTACCACAGTACTTCAGCACCCTAGCACTCCAGTACTGCAGCACCCTAGCACTCCAGTACCACAGTACTGCAGCACCCTAGCACTCTAGTACCCAGTATTGCAGCACCCTAGCACTCCAGTAACCCTAGGCTTCAATAAACATTTTGAAAATCTTCTATATTAATTGACTCAGAATTTTGTTCCTCTGATCTAAATATTAAAATAAATTATAAACATACGCATGTACAAAATGTTTATAATAAGATTAAGATTTTGTCGCAGGAGTGGCTTGCTTATTGTGCAGGTTAACAGGAGTACATCTGGATTTATATATACAATACTGCAAGTAAATTTAAGAAATCTGCTTAATATATCTGGTATCTTGTTTTCACTAATAGTTTTTCTTCACATATCACATGGATTATTATACTATCTCTATATTCTTCAGTAAGTGGGCAGTTAAGCACATAGTGTTCAAGATAGTGACCATAGGGCTGGCCACATACTTTGCCTTTAGTTTGATCATCATCTGTGTGTCTGTCAAACTGCCAGAAGTACTTGTAGCCAAGACTGAAGCTGGCTACTACAACATCAGTCTGTTCACATTACAAGTTGCTCCATAAACGTACTTATCTACGTTCATGTTATCATAGTGGATGATAGATCTACTCAGGCTTCTAACTGCATTCCTATAACATTCAGTTCCATTATTTACTTCTCTCCTAATATTATTGCTAATGTTAGACACAGACACACCAAAGTAATATTCTACATTTGCTGGTTTTTTTTTGCAATTTATCAACTTTATAATGAAGGAACAATACAGTGTGTGGTGGAATTTATAATAATTGTACATTAATTCTTTTTTTTTCCTGATTTTAGAGTATGTATATCTGGCTTCTCCAGTGAGCATGTTAGAGTCATTATGTGAGTCAGGAGCTTTCAGTAATGACATAGGATCAGTAATAATCATAGGAGTTAAGCTCAGTGTCATTGTTTATCATAATGAATGAAGTTATTGTAGGTAAATAACGATATGTAAATTATGAATAAAATGAACTGCAACAGCAAGAATTTTTTCCATTATTACAATATCCACTCATCCAGCTACGATATGAAGACTAGTGATAACATGAGGTGGGTGTATGCGATCTTTCAGGGGGTGAAACGTGTGCTAGCAACACCCTCTAAAGCACCATCATCCCTTGCTTCCACTCTTCACCTTAAAAAAAAAGGAAAGAATTAAAAATTTGAAGTTAATTTTCTCAAAATTAACTTCCGATATTGTCGCTATTTTTTTTCTTTTCTAAATGTTCATAGTTCGCTGTGGAGATCTTAAAAACTTGTCATGGACTCCGGTTTGAGAAGCGTTGTCCTGGTCGGGCGAGTTGTCAGTGTTGCATAGATAATCTAACTTATTTCCATCAAACTAGTTCTTGATATATTAGCAGGATATAGTTCTGTGTAGCTGTAAGTGAAGCGTCGCCCTCCTCTGTTGTGTGTTGATCAACCTATAAAAATCTCCTCTATTATTATTATTATTATTATTATTATTATTATTATTATTATTATTATTATTATTATTATTATTGGCACCTAAACTATTACAAGAAACAGCGGTGCATTGTGCTGGCAGCACTATTGTTTGCAGATAAAAAAAATTTTAAAGACAACGTTTTGCCCGCACTGCGGCGAAAAGTTGTTTTCAAATAGTCTGCTCTGTAAATAATGTTTTCAACATGAAAATCAATGATGGTTATTTCCAGGAAAAAAAAAACTTTCTGTTGTTACAGATACAAACAGTACAAACTATTCGTAAAGACATACTATGCAGATTATTTCGGCCATATTACAATTATGCCCTGTAATTAAGAACTTAAAAACAAACAATCAGTACATAGGTAAAGTTTGGATTGTTTGAAAGCTACGATTGATACGACTCGATATATTGAAACTTAACTGGACTAATATGTTTAAATAAATTGATGACTAGGCGGCCAGAATAATAATAATAATAAAATAACTAGTGTTAACAGTATCAGCTGAGTACAGATGATTAGGTTAGGTTAGGTAAACAGGTTATTTCATTACAGTCAATCAAGAAAAAACAACACGATGTTTAAAGTTCTTTTAACGGGTTATAAAGCAGTTGGCAGTTAAGGTTTGTCTTCACCCTTATTACATCGGCAGTAATGGTGTTGTTACACGCTAGTTGTGCCGTCTAACTAGCTTACAAACACACAAACTGCTGCTTCTTAACTAGGGCGGTCAATAAAGGTGAAATAAATAGAGCGTTGATGATATCTAGGAACTGAAAACAATGGACTCAGAATTGGACAGATTTAGAGTTTGGGAAGATACTGGAAAAAGTACTGATTTAGTAGTAGATTAGTTGATGGTTGGAACAAGCAGCCGAGGTAGCAGTGTCATTGAAGCTAACACCATGGGGAGACTTGAAAACAAAATGGTTAGACAAGAGTGAGTGAGAATGATTGGGTGTGAGAAGAACCTGCCAGACATGGACCAGAAGATTTAACACCCTTGGGTTTTGTTTTATGAATGTTTAAAGGTCACAGAGAGATGAGTTATTAGGAACGGTTGCTTCTACGAACTTTGGTAGCCTCGCTCTGGCTGGCTGGGTTGTTGGGCTTAAAGCCTATCGACTGCACAAAAGTCATAGCCTAATCACCTGTCAAAAATATTTTAATTCCTAAACTAGGTCTTAAGAGTAAATTATCAGGATGTATATATTAAGATAGGCACGTTTCTAGGTTAATATAGCATTGTTACCTCGATCAGTTTATGATTTAACATATATTTAACCATCATGTGATTATCTGTGTTCCTGGTTCTACCTTTATCAACGTGGCTTGATAGCAGCGGCGCTTATCACCGCCTCGCTATGTTTTTTGATGTAGTAATTAAATTTTTCCTGACCTCTTGTTATTTGTGTCAATGTGGAATAAATTATACCCTTGTTTGTAGCATTATGCACGCATGTCCCGACTCTTCAAATTGAACCACGTTTCAACTTTTGCAATAATATATGTGTTTCTGCACATTCTATGTATCTTAATTGGTTTATCATATTCCGACAAACGACTATGTATATAAAATCTTGAGAAAGTTGCTCTCATGAATCGTCCCCCTTTGCTCTCTTTATTTTCTGTGTTTTTTTATCATCTCCCATTTGCTGATTCTACGGAAGGCTCTTGACTCACATAATGACTAACATGCTCATGGAAGAATCCAGATATAGATACTCAAAAATCAGGCAAAGGTGAATTAATGTACAATTGTTATGGATCCCATCAAACATTGGATTACTCATTCATGATAAAGTTTATAAGTTAGCCAAAGAAAGTAACCTGCATACGTGGAGTATACCTGGAGAGAGTTCCAGGGGTCAACGCCCCTGCGGCCCGGTCTGTGACCAGGCTTCATGTTGGATCAGAGCCTTATCAACCAAGCTGTTACTGCTGGCCGCACGCAATCCAACGTACAAACCACAGCCTGGCTGGTCAGGTACCGACTTTAGGTGCCTGTAAAGTGCCTGCTTGAATACAGCCAGGGGTTTGTTGGTAATCCCCCTGATGTATGCTGGGAGGAAGTTGAACAGTCTTGGGCCCCTGACACTTATTGTGTTATCTCTCAACGTGCTAGTGGCACCCCAGCTTTTCATTGGGGGGATGTTACATCGCCTGCCGAGTCTTTTGCTTTCGTAGGGAGTGACTCGTGTGCAAGTTTGGTACTAATCCCTCGAGAATTTTCCACTTGTATATAATAATGTATCTCTCCCGCCTGCGTTCTAGGGAGTACAGGTTTAGGAACTTCAAGCGTTCCCAGTAATTGAGGTGGTTTATCGCAGTTATGCGTGCCGTGAAGGTTCTCTGCACATTTTCTAGGTCAGAAATTTCACCTGCCTTGAAAGGTGCAGTTACTGTACAACAATATTCCAGCCTAGATAGAACAAGCGACCTGAAAAGTGTCAACATGGGCTTGGCATCCCTGGTTTTGAAGGTTCTCATTATCCATCCTGTCATTTTTCTAGCAGATGCGATTGCTACGGTGTTATGGTCCTTGCAAGTGAGATCCTCTGACATGATCACTCCCAGGTCTTTGACATTAGTTTTTAGCTCTATTGTGTGGTTGAATTTGTTTTGTACTCCGATGAGATTTTAATTTCCTCACATTTTCCATATCTGAGTAATTGAAATTTCTCATCATTGAACTTCATATTGTTTTCTGCAGCCCATTTAAAGATTTGGTTGATGTCTGCTTGGAGTCTTGCAGTGTCTTAAACGGTGGACACTGTCATGCAGATTCGGGTGTCATCTGCAAAGGAAGACACGCAGACTGCATGTCTGAATATATCTTATCACTCACTATGATAACATGAACGTTGATAAATACGTTTATGGAGCAACTTGCAATGTGAACAGACTGACTGATGTTGTAGTGGCCAGATTTAGACCTGGTTACACGTACTTCTGACAGTTTGGCAGACACTCAGATGATGATCAAACCAAACGTAAAGTATGTGTCCAGCCCTATGGTTACTATCTTGAATACTATATGCTTAATTGTTCACTTATTGGGGAATATAGAGATAGATGGTATCTCGTGATATGTCAAGATATATTAATAAGATACTAGGCGTAATAAGCACATTTAGGAAATTTATTTGCAACAGATAAGTCAACTGTAGATATATATCCAGATGTACTTCTGTTAACCCTTATGGGGCCTAGTTCCTAGGCCTTTTGTGTATCCATATGTTCTTGTGCAACCGTCCACAGGATGGATATGGTGTGCACAATAAACTAGCCCGCTTCGGTGGCAGAGTCCAATTTAATTCGGCTCACGAATATCTCACTCATCACTCGTTCATCCGAGTGATGGCAGCCTCACTGACCTGGGTCCTGCGCCACGGACGACAGCCGTGCATTAAACATTAATGCCGCCAACTAAACGGCAACGCTGTGCATTAAACATTAATGCCGCCAACTAAACGGCAACGCTGTGCATTAATTAAACATTAATGCCGCCAACTAAACGGCAACGCTGTGCATTAAACATTAATGCCGCCAACTAAACGGCAACGCTGTGCATTAAACATTAATGCTGCACACATTCTGAGTGATGGTTACTTCAGCTGAGTCAGTAATTTGCTTAGATTTTTCTTACATAAAAATGTGGCATCTTAAAAAAACTGCATCATTGCTATGTACATTGCTCTCAGTGTATACATGTTAGCTTTGACACCTGTTTGAGGATTAAAGTATTCTTAGCTTCTTGTGAAATAGGTTACAGTAGATAGGCTTTTATCCCAGTTAACCAACCAGCCATGTGAAACACCTTCACTTGCTGCTCACACATTTGCGCACAACAGGAAAAATATTTCCCCAAATGCGTGTAAACAGACAGAGAGGGACGTTGACATGAAGGTACCATGTCTCTCTCATGTCTCTTAGTCACCTCCTGGCGTTTGAGAAAAATGTTTCGTTCATCAGAAACTTTATCAATTGACAGATCACTTGGTGGGCGAAACATCTGCAAGTTTATTTTCATCAAAAATCCCTCGTGATCACGGGACTGCATCCCATGGCAGTGATCCCCGAAGCCCTCTCCAGGTATACTCCAGGTATACTCCAGGTATACTCCAGGTATAACTGCAATCATCTCAAGAATCACTAGTCCAGCTTTAGATATCACTAGTCCAGCTTCAGACATCACTAGTCCAGCTTCAGACATCACTAGTCCAGCTTCAGATATCACTGGTTCAGCTTCAGACATCACTAGTCCAGCTTCAGACATCACTAGTCCAGCTTCAGACAACACTAGTCCAACTTTAGACATCACTAGTCCAGCTTCAGACATCACTAGTCCAGCTTCAGACATCACTAGTCCAGCTTCAGACATCACTAGTCCAGCTTCAGACATCACTAGTCCAGCTTCAGACATCACTAGTCCCAGAACTTTCAGACATCACTAGTCCAGCTTCAGACATCACTAGTCCAGCTTCAGACATCACTAGTCCAGCTTCAGACATCACTAGTCCAGCTTCAGATATCACTAGTCCAGCTTCAAACATCACTAGTCCAGCTTCAGACATCACTAGTCCAACTTTAGACATCACTAGTCCAGCTTCAGATATCACTAGTCCAGCTTCAGACATCACTAGTCTAGCTTCAGACATAACTAGTCCAACTTTAGACATCACTAGTCCAGCTTCAGACATCACTAGTCCAGCTTCAAACATCACTAGTCCAGCTTCAGACATCACTATTCCAGCTTCAGACATCACTAGTCCAGCTTCAGACATCATTAGTCCAGCTTCAGACATCACTAGTCCAGCTTCAGACATCACTAGTCCAGCTTCAAACATCACTAGTCCAGCTTCAGACATCACTAGTCAGGCTTCAGACATCACTAGTCAAGCTTCAGACATCACTAGTCAAGCTTCAGACATCACTAGTCTAGTTTCAGACATCACTAGTCCAGCTTCAGACATCACTAATCCAGCTTCAAACATCACTAGTCCAGCTTCAGACATCACTAATCCAGCTTCAGACATCACTAGTCCAGCTTCAGACATCACTAGTCCAGCTTTAGACATCACTAGTCCAGCTTCAGAAGTCACTAGTCAAGCTTCAGACATCACTAATCCAGCTTCAGACATCACTAGTCCAGCTTCAGACATCACTAGTCCAGCTTCAGAAATCACTAGTCAAGCTTCAGACATCACTAATCCAGCTTCAGACATCACTAATCCAGCTTCAGACATCACTAATCCTGCTTCAGACATCACTAATCCAGCTTCAGACATCACTAGTCCAGCTTCAGACATCACTAGTCCAGCTTCAGACATCTCATACTCGCTGATCCTGTGGTGCTGGTTGAGATTTCTTGGTCATTCCAGGATTTAAGATGTTGGAGGCCTATGGGCCCATGAGCAGTGGAGGCCTATGGGCCCACGAGCAGTAGAGGCCTATGGACCCACGAGCAGTGGAGGCCTATGGACCCACGAGCAGTGGAGGCTTATGGACCCACGAGCAGTGGAGGCCTATGGACCCACGAGCAGTGGAGGCCTGTGGGCCCACGAGCAGTGGAGGCCTGTGGGCCCACGAGCAGTGGAGGTCGTCTGAATACGAGGGACGGGTTATGATATAAGGGGCGGCTGGGGTTATGATATAAGGGGATTGGGGTTATGATATAAGTGGGGCCTGGGGTTATGATATAAGGGGAGACTGGGGTTATGATATAAGGGAACTGGGGTTATGATATAAGGTGGCTGAGGTTAAGGAATAAGGGGTATACCTCCTTGTGGATGGCACAAGGAAGGTTACACAAGTTTTCCCCTCAGTGAAGAAGAGCACCAGACTTGCTACATGATGGCACTTACTGACTCCTGAGAATCAGTCTCTCAAGAGCCTGAAGTCTCTGCCCCACTGCAACTAACAACCCAATTATGATCAGCCTACCACACTACTACTAGCAACCCAGCTGTGATCAACCTTCAGTACTACTAATAGCAACCCAGCTATGATCAACCTTCAGCACTACAACCAACCCAGCTATGATCAACCTTCAGCACTACAACTAGCAACCCAGCTATGATCAATCTTCAGCACTACTACTAGCAACCCAGCTGTGATCAACTTTCAGCACAAATAGCAACCCAGCTACGATCAACCTTCAGCACTACAACTAGCAACCCAGCTATGATCAACCTTCAGCACTACAACTAGCAACCCAGCTATGATCAACCTTCAGCACTAATAGCAACCCAGCTATGATCAACCTTCAACACTAATAGCAACCCAGCTATGATCAACCTTCAGCACTACTAATAGCAACCCAGCTGTGCTCAACCTTTAGCACTACAACTAGCAACCCAGCTGTGCTCAACCTTCAGTGCTACTAATAGCAACCCGGCTATGATCAACTTTTAGCACTACAACTAGCAACCCAGCTATGATCAACCTTCAGTACTACTACTAGCAACCCAGCTGTGATCAACTTTCAACACTACTAATAGCAACCCAGCTATGATCAACCTTCAACACTACTAATAGCAACCCAGCTGTGATGAACCTACAACACTACTTACTAATAGCAACCCAGCTGTGATCAGTCTTCAACACTACTAATAGTAACCCAGCTATGATCAACCTTCAGCACTACTAATAGCAACCCAGCTATGATCAACCTTCAGCACTACTAATAGCAACTCAGCAGAGATCAACCTTCAGCAGTACTACTAGCAACCCAGCTGTGATCAATCTAACACTACTACTAGCAACCCAACTGTAATCAACCTACAACGCTACTAATAGCAACCCAGCTATGATCTACCCACAACACTACTACTAGCAACCCAGCTATGATCTATTCGCAACACTACTACTAGCAACCCAGCTATGATCTACCAACAACACTACTACTAGCAACCTTGCTATAATCTACCCACAACACTACTACTAGCAACCCAGCTATGATCTACCCACAACACTACTACTAGCAACCCAGCTATGATCTATCCACAACACTACTACTAGCAACCCAGCTATGATCTATCCACAACACTACTACTAGCAACCCAGCTATGGTCTACCCACAACACTACTACTAGCAACACAGCTATGATCTACCCACAACACTTCTAATAGCAACCCAACTATGATCTACCCACAACACTACTACTAGCAACCCAGCTATGATCTACCCACAACACTACTACTAGCAACCCAGCTATGATCTACCCACAACACTAGTACTAGCAACCCAGCTATGATCTACCCACAACACTACTACTAGCAACCCAGCTATGATCTACCCACAACACTACTACTAGCAACCCAGCTATGATCTACCCACAACACTACTACTAGGGACCCAGCTATGATCTACCCACAACACTACTACTAGGGACCCAGCTATGATCTACCCACAACACTACTACTAGGGACCCAGCTATGATCTACCCACAACACTACTACTAGCAACCCAGCTATAATCAACTTAGGTTTCTGCCTGCCCACAACACATGCTGAGTCTTAATCTATTTCTCTGGTATTGTCTGCCACTCTTGTAGTGTTTCTAGTTTACTGAATCCTCATGATTGCTGAGGCTGGCTTGATCTCCCTGCACGTGCACGTCTGAATGGAGATGCTCTCTGCATTCATCTGAAGCTTAGAGCTTTAGATTAGCCCTTTAAATGTAAATAAGCAGCTTGGCTACGAGCCAAGTCATCTTCATCAGTGTACAAGTCACCGTGAGTGTATGTACACCTCTAAGTGACGCTCATAGATACTTAACTCACCATGAGTTAACATGTTAACCAGACACAGTAATGCGGTTTATGAGAATTTGTTGGGAAGACTTTTCGCTCAGCAGACGAAAGGTCTTCCCAGTGCAACGCCACGAGCTTTAACTTAGTCCTCAGAAGAAACTCAGATGAAGTGCTTTATGTTTTGTCAATCCCCGAGATGGACTTCGCCTCTCAAACTTCACCTCGCGCTCTCGTGACGTCAAAACCTCACCTCGCGCTCTCGTGACGTCAAAACTTCACCTCGCGCTCTCGTGACGTCAAAACTTCACCTCGCGCTCTCGTGACGTCAAAACTTCACATCGCGCTCTCGTGACGTCAAAACCTCACCTCGCGCTCTCGTGACGTCAAAACTTCACCTCACGCTCTCGTGACGTCAAAACTTCACCTCGCACTCTCGTGACGTCAAAACTTCACCTCGCACTCTCGTGACGTCAAATCTTCACCTCACGCTCTCGTGACGTCAAATCTTCACCTCACGCTCTCGTGACGTCAAAACTTCACCTCACGCTCTCGTGACGTCAAAACTTCACCTCACGCTCTCATGACGTCAAAACTTCACCTCACGCTCTCGTGACGTCAAAACTTCACCTCACGCTCTCGTGACGTCAAAACTTCACCTCACGCTCTCGTGACGTCAAAACTTCACCTCTCGCTCTCGTGACGTCAAAACTTCACCTCTCGCTCTCGTGACGTCAAAACATCACCTTGCGCTCTCATGACGTCAAAACTTCACCTCACGCTCTCATGACGTCAAAACTTCACCTCACGCTCTCATGACGTCAAAACTTCACCTCTCGCTCTCGTGACGTCAAAACTTCACCTCTCGCTCTCGTGACGTCAAAACATCACCTCACGCTCTCATGACGTCAAAACTTCACCTCACGCTCTCGTGACGTCAAAACTTCACCTCACGCACTCGTGACGTCAAAACTTCTCCTCACGCTCTCGTGACGTCAAAACTTCACCTCACGCTCTCGTGACGTCAAAACTTCACCTCACGCTCTCGTGACGTCAAAACTTCACCTCACGCTCTCGTGACGTCAAAACTTCACCTCACGCTCTCGTGACGTCAAAACTTCATCTCACGCTCTCGTGACGTCAAAACTTCACCTCACGCTCTCGTGACGTCAAAACTTCACCTCGCGCTCTCGTGACGTCAAAACTTCACCTCGCGCTCTCGTGACGTCAAACTTCACCTCGCGCTCTCGTGACGTCAAAACTTCACCTCGCGCTTCGTGACGTCAAAACTTCACCTCACGCTCTCATGACGTCAAAACTTCACCTCACGCTCTCGTGACGTCAAAACTTCACATCGCGCTCTCGTGACGTCAAAACTTCACCTCACGCTCTCGTGACGTCAAAACTTCACATCGCGCTCTCGTGACGTCAAAACTTCACCTCACGCTCTCGTGACGTCAAATCTTCACCTCGCGCTCTCGTGACGTCAAAACTTCACCTCACGCTCTCGTGACGTCAAAACTTCATCTCACGCTCTCGTGACGTCAAAACTTCACCTCACGCTCTCGTGACGTCAAAACTTCACCTCACGCTCTCGTGACGTCAAATCTTCACATCGCGCTCTCGTGACGTCAAAACTTCACCTCGCGCTCTCGTGACGTCAAATCTTCACCTCGCGCTCTCGTGACGTCAAAACTTCACCTCGCGCTCTCGTGACGTCAACTAATGTTACGTCAGTTGTTTTTGTTGATTTTTTTTTTTATCTTTTTCTCGGACATCTTTTTGTGTAAGTTTGCGATGCAGCTTTATAGTTGTCAGGTAGATCATCCTGCAGTGCTTGGTGATCTGTATCCTTCAAGGATGCATCCTGCAGTGCTTGGTGATCTGTATCCTTCAAGGATGCATCCTGCAGTGCTTGGTGATCTGTATCCTTCAAGGATGCATCCTGCAGTGCTTGGTGATCTGCTGTATCCTTCAATGATGCATCCTGCAGTGCTTGGTGATCTGTATCCTTCAAGGATGCATCCTGCAGTGCTTGGTGATATGCTGTATCCTTCAAGGATGCATCCTGCAGTGCTTGGTGATCTGCTGTATCCTTCAATGATACCTGAACCTAAGGTTGCCTGCCTTCTCCCGTATACTTCTACTAGTACTACTATTACTAATACTATTACTACTACTACTATTACTACTACTACTACTACTACTACTATTACTACTACTACTACTATTACTACTACTATTACTACTACTACTACTATTACTGCTACTACTAGTATCATTACTACTATTACTGTTACTACTGCTACTACTATTACTGCTACTACTAGTATCATTACTACTATTACTGTTACTACTGCTACTACTATTACTGCTACTACTAGTATCATTACTACTATAATTGTTACTACTGCTACTACTACTAATGCCACTACTATTACTATTATTAGTACTATTACTACTAGTGGTGGTAATGTTGGTAGTGGAGGTAGTTGTGGTAATTGAGGTAGTGATGGTAGTGGAGGTAGTAGTGGTAGTGGTGGGTCATGTAGTCAACACCTGCAGCAGGTGTGATTGATGTAGTCAACACCTGCAGCAGGTGTGATTGATGTAGTCAACAAATGCAGTAGGTGTGATGGATGTAGTCAACACCTGCAGCAGGTGTGATTGATGTAGTCAACACCTGCAGCAGGTGTGATTGATGTAGTCAACACCTGCAGCAGGTGTGATTGATGTAGTCAACACCTGCAGCAGGTGTGATTGATGTAGTCAACACCTGCAGCAGGTGTGATTGTTGTAGTCAACACCTGCAGCAGGTATGATTGATGTAGTCAACACCTGCAGCAGGTGTGATTGATGTAGTCAACACCTGCAGCAGGTGTGGCTGTTGTAAATAACAAAAAAGGCACAATACCGTGACTGGAACAATACACACACAACCCGCACATAGAAGAGAGGAGCTTACGACGACGTTTCGGTCCGACTTGGACCATTTACAAAGTCACACTAACACAAAGAACAGGTAGAAGGGGTATTTATAGGCAGGCAGACAGGGGAGGGCACAAGAAAGTGGTGGAGGAGTAATAGTGGAAGTAGTAGTGGTAGTGGAAGTAGTAGTGGTAGTGGAAGTAGTAGTGGTAGTGGAAATAGTAGTAGTGGAGTCAGTCAATTGACGTAGACCGTTATATAAGTGCAGTGTTGTTTATGTTAGGGCAGACATCCAGGTAAACAGTGATGATTATTATTATTATTATTATTATTATTATTATTATTATTATTATTATTATTACTGGTGGTCAGTAGGTAATCAGGTTTGGTCTGATGTACACGAGACAGTGAAGATGATTTATGTACACGAGGCAGTGAAGATGATTGATGTACACGAGGCAGTGAAGATGATCTGATGTACACGAGGCAGTGAAGATGATCTGATGTACACGAGGCAGTGAAGATGATGTGATTGTGACCAGTACATCAGAGAGGCCATGCTCGGGTGCAGCCCTGGTTATCATGTATGCTAGGAGGGCACAGGAGATGCAGCTCAAAGAGCACATACATCGCAACATTCCCATTATCCAGGAGATATACACTCTCCATAAGATATATACACCCCGAGATATGTATACCTCTCAGCGTGTATACATACCGAGAGGTGTACATCTCTCAGGGTGCATACACCGACAGGTGTATACCTCTCAGCATGTATACGCCGAGAGGTGAATATATCTGATTATATTCACTAAGTTGTATTTCCCTCAATGTATATACACCGAGAGGTGTGTATCATCTCAGGGTATACACTGAGAGTGTAATCCCTACTTTAGGGATTAAAGTTATCCTTGACTGGGGGTGAACAGGTGACAAGCAGTCTTAGTGACCCAATTAACCAACCTATCCACTCTGGGCTATGAACCTAATTAACCAGACTTAAGTGGCTCGGTTCTCTTCATTTCGTTCTTGTCCCTTAATTAATAAACAACTATGGGTTAATATTGGTTAACTTAACCTAACTTAGAATAATGGATACGAACTTTATCGTACGATTTAAAGAGTTCGTTGAAAAATACACGCTAGACTTGGAGAACAAGTTAGATGACTGAGTACATGGATCGGGGACGATAATAATAATAATAATAATAATATTATTATTATTATTATTATTGTTGTTTTTGTTATGGGGGAAGCCCTATAAACCTACAATTACGCAACATAAGAACATAAGAAGGAACACTGCAGCAGGCCTACTGGCCCATGCGAGGCAGGTCCAAATCTCCAACGGCTTAAGCCAATGCCCCGACCCAGCCAGGTCAGGTTACATTCACTTAAGGAAGGAGCACTGCATCTGACCTAGCACAAGCTAGTCAGGACCAACTCACACCCAACCTCACCCACTCATATAATTGTCTAGCCGACCACCTGGTCAGCCAACCACCTGGTCAGGTCACTTCCACTTAAGGAATTAGTACAGCTACTGACCTGGTAGTACAAGCTAGTCAGGTCCAAACTCACACCCATCCACACCCACCCATGTATTTATCTAACCTATTTTTAAAACTACACAACGTCTTAGTATCTATGACGGTACTCGGGAGTTTGTTCCACTCATCCACAACTCTATTACCAAACCAGTGCTTTCCTATATCCTTCCTGAATCTGAACTTTTCCAACTTGAAACCATTGCTGCGAGTCCTGTCTTGGCTGGATATTTTCAGCACGCTATTTACATCCCCTTTATTTATTCATGTTTTCCATTTGTACACCTCAATCATATCCCCCCTAATTCTACGCCTTTCTAGAGAGTGCAGATTCAGGGCCCCTGAGGGAATCTGTGGCAGTCAGGATCGATCCAAGGAAGGGGATCGAGAGTTCTGTGGATCAAGAGTCCCTTCCCAGCATCAAGTAATCTCCCTCTGAGAGCAAGTAGAACTAGGCGAGAGAGAGAGAGAGAGAGAGAGAGAGAGAGAGAGATACGGGAAGTGAGGTAAGGAATGCTGTTGATCACAGGGTCAGCGGGTGAAGGTGGACAAGGCTACATACCACTTGCCTTGAGTCTATACAGTTACCCCTTCAAGGGTCCTTCATTACCTCTTTAAGGGGCTTTCATTACCCCTTCAAGGGACCTTCATTAACCCATCACGGTACCTGTATTACCCCTTCTAGGGACTTTCATTACCCCTTCAGGGGGCCTTCATTACACCTTAAAGGGGCTTTCATTACCCCTTCAAGGGGTCTTCATTACCCCTTAAAGGGGCCTTCATTACCCCTTCAAGGGGTCTTCATGCCGCAAAATAGCTCTTGATCAAAGGAAACAGCTATCCTCCGCTTCTTTGGATCGAACCTAATTGCCCCCCTCTTCCGTCCTCTACTAGGTGGTGTATAACCATGTTGCTTGGCACCTGCATTATGCTGAGACCATGTTACCTGGCACCTGCATTATGCTGAGACCATGTTACCTGGCACCTGCATTATGCTGAGACCATGTTGCCTGGCACCTGCATTATGCTGAGACCATGTTGCTTGGCACCTGCATTATGCTGAGACCATGTTGCTTGGCACCTGCATTATGCTGAGACCATGTTGCTTGGCACCTGCATTATGCTGAGACCATGTTACTTGGCACCTGCATTATGCTGAGACCATGTTAACTGGCACCTGCATTATGCTGAGACCATGTTGCTTGGCACCTGCATTATGCTGAGACCATGTTGCCTGGCACCTGCATTATGCTGAGACCATGTTGCTTGGCACCGGCATTATGCTGAGACCATGTTGCTTGACACCTGCATTATGCTGAGACCATGTTGCTTGGCACCTGCATTATGCTGAGACCATGTTACCTGGCACCTGCATTATGCTGAGACCATGTTACCTGGCACCTGCATTATGCTGAGACCATGTTGCCTGGCACCTGCATTATGCTGAGACCATGTTGCCTGGCACCTGCATTATGCTGAGACCATGTTGCTTGGCACCTGCATTATGCTGAGACCATGTTGCTTGGCACCTGCATTATGCTGAGACCATGTTACCTGGCACCTGCATTATGCTGAGACCATGTTGCTTGGCACCTGCGTTATGCTGAGACCATGTTACCTGGCACCTGCATTATGCTGAGACCATGTTGCTTGGCACCTGCATTATGCTGAGACCATGTTGCTTGGCACCTGCATTATGCTGAGACCATGTTGCCTGGCACCTGCATTATGCTGAGACCATGTTGCTTGGCACCTAAATTATGCTGAGACCATGTTGCCTGGCACCTGCATTATGCTGAGACCATGTTGCCTGGCACCTGCATTATGCTGAGACCATGTTACCTGGCACCTGCATTATGCTGAGACCATGTTACCTGGCACCTGCATTATGCTGAGACCATGTTACCTGGCACCTGCATTATGCTGAGACCATGTTGCCTGGCACCTGCATTATGCTGAGACCATGTTGCCTGGCACCTGCATTATGCTGAGACCATGTTACCTGGCACCTGTATTATGCTGAGACCATGTTGCCTGGCACCTGCATTGTGCTGAGACCATGTTACCTGGCACCTGCATTATGCTGAGACCATGTTGCTTGGCACCGGCATTATGCTGAGACCATGTTGCTTGGCACCTGCATTATGCTGAGACCATGTTACCTGGCACCTGCATTATGCTGAGACCATGTTGCCTGGCACCTGCATTATGCTGAGACCATGTTGCCTGGCACCTGCATTATGCTGAGACCATGTTGCCTGGCACCTGCATTATGCTGAGACCATGTTACCTGGCACCTGCATTATGCTGAGACCATGTTACCTGGCACCTGCATTATGCTGAGACCATGTTACCTGGCACCTGCATTATGCTGAGACCATGTTGCCTGGCACCTGCATTATGCTGAGACCATGTTGCTTGGCACCTGCATTATGCTGAGACCATGTTGCCTGGCACCTGCATTATGCTGAGACCATGTTGCCTGGAACCTGCATTATGCTGAGACCATGTTGCCTGGCACCTGCATTATGCTGAGACCATGTTGCCTGGCACCTGCATTATGCTGAGACCATGTTGCTTGGCACCTGCATTATGCTGAGACCATGTTGCCTGGCACCTGCATTATGCTGAGACCATGTTGCCTGGCACCTGCATTATGCTGAGACCATGTTACCTGGCACCTGCATTATGCTGAGACCATGTTACCTGGCACCTGCATTATGCTGAGACCATGTTGCCTGGCACCTGCATTATGCTGAGACCATGTTGCCTGGCACCTGCATTATGCTGAAACCATGTTACCTGGCACCTGCATTATGCTGAGACCATATGGAAGGATCTCACTAGCACCAAAACAGTGGTTAGCAGGTCATAATACAGGACTGTGCAGATTATCCACTGCACGGGTTAAACCGAAGATGAATTAACACCTGTAGGTTCTTTTATAGAGAGAGATATTGGGTAAGCCAATTGTTTTATATGCGCAGTATAGCAACCCCACAGGTTTGTTTACCTTGACACCTTACGTTAAGATGGATAATGTATCTTCTAGTTCCTATCTATGCTGTTCTATTGGGTGTTTCACTCGTAGGAGGCCCCGAGCTATCGTGTACTACAGACATAATATACACACAAGACGGTTGCAACTACAGGAGTACCAACTCGGGGCCTCCTACGAGTGAAACACCCCGTTTGGCTCGTTTGCCAGTTCCTTTCTGACGGTGTTTCATAAACTTCTGTTTGGAAAAAAACAAAATTGTACTTTACATTCTCCGAATTTAATTTTTGTTTAGCTTGGCTGTTTGTCTTTGTCGTAACTCCTGAAGGAACATGCGAGAGGGAATCCACAAAAGCTAAACTTTGATCCCTTTCTTAACAAAGCTTGCTCAGTTTCCCCTCATCCCTCATTCCCCTCGGCTCTGGCACTACGTGGATGGCAAACCTGTGAATCTTTCATCGCTCTTGATATGTTTGACTTACTCAACACTGCAGAGTTGCTACCCTTGTGTACTACGTTGTTGTTGTTGATCCATCTATCCATCCAGGCATACATACATACATATATACATACATACATATATACATACATACATATATACATACATACATATATACATGCAGAGACAGGATGTTCCAGAGATGGGACACAGAAACAAGGTTTCACAATTGGAAGTTGAAGACTCAGATGAGTCAAAGGGATGCTAGGAAGTATTTCTTCAGCCATAGAGTTTTCAGGAAGTGGAATAGCCTAGAAAGTGACGTAGTGGAGGCAGGAACCATACATAGCTTTAAGACGAGGTATGATAAAGCTCATGGAGCAGGGAGAGAGAGGACCTAATAGCGATCAGTGAAGAGGCGGGGCGAGGAGCTGAGTCTCGACCCCTGCAACCACAAATAGGTGAGTACATACATTCATCCATCCATACATCCATCCACTCATCCGTCTATCCATCTATAAATACATCCAACCATCTATCTATTACGAACACAGGTTTAATTTCAAAGCTTGTTTCACCTAACCGTAATTAAAGCCAGCAACCAGAGCTTATTGAAGCTAGCTGGCCCAGTGGCTTACGCGACGGTCGGGAGTTTTGAGACTCTCTGACCGCGGGTTCGAACCCGAGCCACCTGGCAGTGACAGGACAAGTCAAACACAGAAGGGCTAGTTTTCTGGACTCATATATTTCTTCACAACTCTCTACAACATTTACAAAGCTAAATCAGCAGTATAATGACGAGAGAGAGTAAAAGATCCACTCATAACAGGAGTGAACTGGACCAGAGTAATACCTGGAGAGGGTTCCGGGGGTCAACGCCCCTGCGGCCCGATATGTGACCAGGCCTCATGGTGGATCAGGGCCTGATCAACCAAACTGTTATTGTTGGCCGCACGCAAACCGACGTACGAACCACAGCCCCGCTGGTCAGGTACTGACTTTAGGTGCTTGTCCAATGCCTGCTTGAAGACAGCAATGGGTCTATTGGTAATCCCTCTTATGTATGCTGGAGGCAGTTGAACAGTCTTGGGCCCCTGACACTTATTGTGTTGCTATCGTGCTAGCTGCCTCACAGGCAGGTAGGAACAATGTCACCCTGACTGAGGAGCCGGCTCACGCTAGTGCTGGGTTCATCTGGATAGTTAATGTAGCAGTGGGGCCCCAGAACTGTTCTGTTCTGTATGTCAGTTGACTGGTCGAGATGTGTCAGTAGTGCTTGTGTGAAGAACGTTGAGTAACTGTACCCGGCACACACCACACCACCCATCCAAAACGCCATCCAGCCAGCCATCCAGCCATCCAGCCAATCATCCATCCAGCTATCCATCTACACATACAAGCATGTATCCATACAAATATACATACACACATGCATACAAAAAATACATATATACAATCATAGATAGAAGCATACATACACATACATTCAAAAAATACATATATACGAACATATATTCAGTCATAGATACAAACATACATACAAATATACAAACACATACGCATATATAAATGCATTACATGCATACAATATATGCATAAATGCATTATATACATACGATACATGCATACAAAACAATACATACATACGAATCGGTAAACAGTCAATCATTAACATTGAGACATACAGACATACAGACTTACAAACACACCCACAAACAACAATAACAATCTTCATATGTAGTATGCAAAGTCATGGAGAAGATTATCAGAAGAGTGGCGGAGCACCTAGAAAAGAATTAGCTGATACACGACAACCAGCACAGTTTCCAGGGACGGGAAATCCTGTGTCACAAATCTACTGGAGTTCTATGACAAGGTGACAATAGTAAGACGAGAGAGAGAGGGGACGGTGGATTGCGTTTTCTTGGACTGTAAGAGGCTTTTGACATAGTTCAACACAAGAGATTGGTGCAAAAGCTGGAGGACGAGGCAGGTATAACAGGGAAGACACTGAAATGGATCAGGGAATGCCTGACGGGAAGGCATCAGCGAGTCATGGTACACTACGAGATGTCAGAGTGAGCGCCTGTGATGAGCAGGGTTCCACAGGAATCAGTCCTAGGACCGTTCCTGTTTCTGGTATATGTGAATGACATGACGGAAGGGATAGACTCGGAAGTGTCCCTGTTTGCAAATGATGTGAAGCTAATGACGAGATCAGGCAGAACTACAAAGGGATCTGAACAGGCTGCAAACCTGGTCCAGCAACTGACTCCTAGAGTTTAATCCCACCAAGTGCAAAATCATGAAGATCGAATAAGGGCAAAGTAGACTGCAGACAGAGTACAGTCTAGGGGGGCCAAAGACTGCAAACCTCGCTGAAGGAAAATGATCTTGGGGTGAGCATAATACGGAGCACATCTGAGGCGCACATCAACCGAATAACTGCTGCGACATACGGGCGCCTAGCAAACCTAAGAATAGCATTCCGACACCTCAGTAAGGAATCGTTCAGGATTCTGTAGTGTACACCGTGTATGTCAGGCCCATACTGGAGTATGCAGTACCAGTTTGGAACCCACACCTACGAGTAGAGGTTATGGACAATCGACCTGACGACACTGGAGGACAGGAGAGAGAGAGGGGGGGGGATGATAACGACATATAAAATACTGAGAGGAATTGACAAGGTGGACAGAGACAGAATGTTCCAGAGATGGGACACATCAACAAGGGGTCACAGTAGGAAGTTGAAGACTCAGATGAATCACAGGGATGTTAGGAAGTATTTCTTCAGTCACAGAGTTGTCAGGAAGTGGAATAGTCTGGAAAGTGATGTAGTGGAGGAAGGATCCATACATAGGTTTAAGAAGACGTACGATAAAGCTCATGGAGCAGTGAGAGAGTGGACCTAGTAGCGACCAGTGAAGAGGCGGGGCCAGGAGCTATGAATCGACCCCTCAACCACAGTTAAGTGAGTACATACGGACATACATATAGACATACAGACACACACAGACATACAGACACACACAGACATTCGGACACATACAGACATACTGACACATATACAAACATAGGGGCACATACAGACATACGGAAACATACATACAGACATGCTAACACATACATATAGACATACGGACACATACATACAGACATACGGACACATACATAAGAACATAAGAATGGAGGAACACTGCAGAAGGCCTACTGGCCAATACAAGGCAGGTCCTTATCAAAACCACCACTACCTAAGAATTTACTCCCGTACTCACGACACCAATCAAACCCAGCGCCTCCCACTCATATATTTGTCCAATCTCTTTTTAAAGCCACCCAAGGTCCTAGCCTCTATCACCCTACTCGCAAGATTGTTCCACGCATCTACAACTCTGTTCGAAAACCAGTACTTGCCTATGTCCTTTCTAAATCTAAATTTATCCAATTTAAATCCGTTATTTCTGGTTCTTACTTGGTTCGATATCCTCAGTATTTTATTAATATCTCCTTTGTTTATGCCCATCATCCACTTGTACACCTCGATGATATCTCCCCTCATTCTACGTCTCTCCAGAGAGTGGAGATTCAACGCCCATACGGACACATACATACAGACATACGGACACATACATACAGACATACGGACACATATATACAGACATGCTGACACATACATACAGACATACGGATACATACAGCAGAACCTTAACGATCAATATCTCTCAGTATAGATCTGTGTGTGACGTCATTACCAATATCCATTTACCGGATAGTGACGGTAAGAGCGTCTATCCAGGAGGGGGAGGGGGGAAAGGGAGGGATGGGGAGGGGAGTTAGGGGGGAAGGGAGTTAGGGGGAAAGCACGGAGGGGGAGGGGAAGAAGGAAGGTGTGAAGTAAAAAATTCTTTTTACTGCACATAGATATTAATTTTGTAACAACACTGATATTACCTTAATTCTTCACCGTGGTCTGGGACCTGCCTCGCATGGGCCAGTAGGCCTGCTTCAGTGTTCCTTCTTTCTTATGTTCTTATACCACGGGTGGGGATAGAACCCACGATCAGAGTCATAAAACTCCAGACCGAAGTGGGGCCAGCCTAAGGGCAAGAAAAAGGAGCACTGCAGGAGAGCTAAGTGCCCACAAGGGCTAGGACCAAAACGCAGGGGATGGGAGGAACTGACAAACAGAGCACAATAGGCCCAAGAAAGGAAAAAAAAGAAAGAAAAAGGAAAAAAACAGGAACGAAATAGAAGAAATGATCAGGTTAAGCCACGAGTGTTCTGTAGTTTGGAGAATTTGACAATGTAATAAGAAAGGAAGAAACGCCACGACTAAGATTCATACGATTCTGTGACTCGATAAAGCCCACTGCGTGGGCGAAACGTTGTCAATAAAGGATCACATTATACTGCTTATGTGTTTATTTTTCCATTGTGTCGGTATTTTATACCATTTATTTCCAAAGTTGTGGGTAAAGGGATGCTTCAACAAGTCGGCGACTGTGAAGGCTAGAAGCAGGGTAGACAGTTTCAGCAGAAGACCAGTCTGTAGGATGACTGTGATCTCTGATATGACAGAAAAGAGCATTATTGATGTCGGCATTTACAGCTTTCACAGTCGCCGTCTTGTTGAACCATACCTTATCCACAATTTTATCCTGTCCTTTTTTCCGTTCGCCTCTATATACTGGCTTCCTCATCCTTCTTTGGACATCCATCTGTTAGGTGTTCGACACACCTCCAGAGAATCTCCTGAGTCGTTCTGAGACTCGGGATGCGGCCTGAGTGCTAGGAGTGGTTCAAATGGAGTTGTAAGAGTCACCGTGCCCTTGTCATAGGGCTGCCACCGCCATAGGGCTGTCAGCGGTACATCACCTATATACCAACCCTGACACTCCTTCGGGAGGCACTACCGGGTCACAACATGATGCAGACCCGGGCCAGGACCCGTCCTGGCAAACCTACAGGAACATGTACATGAACTTTTTCTGTTAGTGTGACTTTGTTAAGTAAAAGGACACAAATGCAACTAATGTGACAAAGGTTCGCTCTCCAGGAGCTTTATCAAGCCGTTTCTCTCCTGGAGAGCGAAACGTTGCCACAATAAAATATCACATTACTTGCATTTGTGTCCTTTTATTTAACATATTGTCGGTAATTCTATCAATATTAATAGTGTGAGTGTAAGTGGTGCAAGTTGGACCGAAACGTCGTCGTAAGCTCCTACGTGCGGGTTATTTATGTAATCCAGTCACGGTATTGTGCCTTTATTAAAAAAAAAAAAAAAAAAAAATATGAGGTGACCCCGTTGGTGTGTGAGGTGACCCCGTGGTGTGTGAGGTGACCCCGCGGTGTGTGAGGTAACCCCGCGGTGTGTGAGGTGACCCCGCGGTGTGAGGTGACCCTGTGGTGTGTGAGGTGACCCATTCTATCCCGACTGGAGGAGGACGGGATAGGAAGGTGTAGGTAAAATTGGTAGGGAGAAGGGGAATGGGTAGGGAGATGGGGAAGGGTAGGAGGAAGGGGTAAAGGAAAGGGGTAGGGAGAAGGGGAGGGTGGGGGAAGTAGGGAGAAGAGGAGGGGTAGGGGGAAGAGGTTCTGAAGGCAGAGTTCACTTTTTTTGGAAATGGCTTCAAATAAGACTGAAACTGATGAACATTTTATGAACATGAATGTTTGGTCTAGTGAAGCAGTGGAACAGTGAACCAACATGACTGTGTACAGTGAACCAACATGACTGTGCAGTGAACCAAAATGACTGTGCAGTGAACCAACATGACTGTGTACAGTTAACCAACATGACTGTGCAGTGAACCAACATGACTGTGCAGTGAACCAAAATGACTGTGCAGTGAACCAACATGACTGTGTACAGTGAACCAACATGACTGTACAGTGAACCAACATGACTGTGTACAGTGAACCAACATGAATGTACAGTGAACCAACATGACTGTACAGTTAACCAACATGACTGTGTACAGTGAACCAACATGAATGTACAGTGAACCAACATGACTGTACAGTGAACCAACATGACTACAGTGAACCAACATGACTGTGTACAGTGAACCAACATGACTGTGCAGTGAACCAACATGACTGTGCAGTGAACCAAAATGACTGTGCAGTGAACCAACATGACTGTGTACAGGGAACCAACATGACTGTGCAGTGAACCAACATGACTGTGCAGTGAACCAAAATGACTGTGCAGTGAACCAACATGACTGTGTACAGTGAACCAACATGACTACAGTGAACCAACATGACTGTGTACAGTGAACCAACATGAATGTACAGTGAACCAACATGACTGTACAGTGAACCAACATGACTGTGTACAGTGAACCAACATGAATGTACAGTGAACCAACATGACTGTACAGTGAACCAACATGACTACAGTGAACCAAAATGACTGTGTACAGTGAACCAACATGACTACAGTGAACCAACATGACTGTACAGTGAACCAACATGACTGTGTACAGTGAACCAACATGACTGTACAGTGAACCAACATGACTGTGTACAGTGGACCAACATGACTGTACAGGAATCCAATATGACTGTGTACAGTGAACCAACATGACTGTGTACAATGAACCAACATGACTACAGTGAACCAAAATGGCTGTGTACAATGAACCAACATGACTGTACAGGGAACCAACATGACTGTACAGTGAACCAACATGACCCCAATGGAAATAAGTCACTCTGTCTGACTTTTTTGGGTTATCCCAGGTTCTCTACACATATGCTGCTATGTATGATAATCTATGTAACTGTATTTGTGTATACCTGAATAAACTTACTTACTTACTTACAATGAACCGACATGACTGTACAGGGAACCAACATGACTGTGTGCAGTGAACCAACATGACTGTGTATAGTGAATCAACATGACTGTGTACAGTGAACCAATATGACTGTGTACAGTGAACCAACATTACTGTACAGTGAACCAACATGACTACAGTGAACCAACATGACTGCAGTGAACCAATATGATGACTGTACAGTGAACCAACATGACTGTGTACAGTGAACCAACATGACTGTGTACGATGAACCAACATGACTGTACAGTGAACCAACATGACTGTGCACAATGAACCAACATGACTGTACAGGGAACCAACATGACTGTGTACAGTGAACCAACATGACTGTGTACAATGAACCAACATGACTACAGGGAACCAACATGACTGTGTACAGTGAACCAACATGACTGTGTACAGTGAACCAATATGACTGTACAGTGAACCAACATGACTGTGCAGTGAACCAACATGACTGTGTACAGTGAACCAATATGACTGTACAGTGAACCAACATGACTGTGTACAGTGAACCAACATGACTGTGTACAGTGAACCAATATGACTGTACAGTGAACCAACATGACTGTGTACAGTGCTGTTCTGAAAATGCGAACATTCATGTGAAGAGAATAGTGAATGTATTAGGACTTACAGTGAGGTGAGTGTAGAGGGACAACAGTTGATAGTGTTGAACAGCAAGTGTAGTGAGGTACTCAACACCACAACAACCTGGGTATACTATCCACAACAGTGTAACAGTAGCCAACATCTTGACCAACAAGAGCAGACGTGGAACAACAATAGCGACCACCCTCAGGTGGACACACAAAGGTCCCAGTGTTACCATTGTGCTTCGCTATTCATCACTTGTGCGTTGATAAGGTCATTTACTACCAATAAGGCTGGCCACCTCCCACATTTCCGTCGTGATGGAAAAGGCCTTTGTAGATGAGAGTTTCCCCTGACTCTTGGGTAGGCGGGAGGAACACCGTTGAGTATTCTCTCTTTTACACACCATTCAACTCTACTAAAGTTAAAGTTACCTGAGTGTGTTAGTGCGCAGTGAAAAACAGCAACACTTCATGTAGCAACACATAAACCTGCAACACTTCATGTAGCAACACATAAACCTGCAACACTTCATGTAGCAAGACAAACCTGCAACACTTCATGTACTAGACATAAACCAGCAACATTTCATGTACTATACATAAACCAGCAACACTACATGTAGCAAGACAAACCAGCAACACTACATGTAACAAGACATAGACCAGCAACACTACATGTAGCAAGACATAAACCAGCAACACTTCATGTACTAGACATAAACCAGCAACATTTCATGTAGCAAGACATAAACTAGCAACACTACATGTAGCAAGACATAAACTAGCAACACTACATGTAGCAAGACATAAACCAGCAGCACTACATGTAGCAAGACATAAACCAGCAACACTTCATGTACCGAGACATAAACCAGCAACATTACATGTAGCAAGATATAAACCTGCAACATTTCATGTAGCAAGACATAAACCAGCAACACTTCATATACCGAGACAAACCAGCAACACTCCATGTAGCAAGGCATAAACCAGCAACACTTCATGTAGCGAGACATAAACCAGCAACACTTCATGTAGCAACACATAAACCTGCAACACTTCTTGTAACAACACATAAACCTGCATCACTTCATGTAGCAACACAAACCTGCAGCACTTCATGTAGCAACACATTAACCTGCAACACTTCATGTACTAGACATAAACCAGCAACACTTCATGTAGCAAGACATAAACCAGCAACACTCCATGTAGCAAGACAAACCTGTAACACTTCATATACCGAGACATAAACCAGCAACACTCCATGTAGCAAGGCATAAACCAGCAACACTTCATGTAGCGAGACATAAACCAGCAACACTTCATGTAGCAAGGCATAAACCAGCAACACTTCATGTAGCGAGACATAAACCAGCAACACTTCATGTAGCGAGACATAAACCAGCAACACTTCATGTAGCGAGACATAAACCAGCAACACCATGTAGCGAGACATAAGCCAGCAACACTTCATGTAGCGAGACATAAACCAGCAACACTTCATGTAGCAAGGCATAAACCAGCAACACTTCATGTAGCGAGACATAAACCAGCAACACTTCATGTAGCGAGACATGAACCAGCAACACTTCATGTACTAGACATAAACCAGCAACACTTCATGTAGCGAGACATAAACCAGCAACACTTCATGTACTAGACATAAACCAGCAACACTTCATGTTCTAGACATAAACCAGCAACACTTCATGTACTAGACATAAACCAGCAACACTTCATGTACTAGACATAAACCAGCAACCCTTCATGTTCTAGACATAAACCAGCAACACTTCATGTACTAGACATAAACCAGCAACACTTCATGTACTAGACATAAACCAGCAACACTTCATGTACTAGACATAAACCAGCAACACTTCATGTACTAGACATAAACCAGCAACACTTCATGTACTAGACATAAACCAGCAACACTTCATGTACTAGACATAAACCAGCAACACTTCATGTACTAGACATAAACCAGCAACACTTCATGTTCTAGACATAAATCAGCAACACTTCATGTACTAGACATAAACCAGCAACACTTCATGTACTAGACATAAACCAGAACACTTCATGTACTACAGTGTTTACAACAAACAATATAAACAATGGTTAATTTAACATACAATAAAAGCAATGAACAAAGACACTGAAAACAAATTAATAAATTCATACCAAGTTAAAATATCCAACATCATTTTTTAACGAAGAGAGGGAGCGCCAAATCCGTAGGGGCTATGCAGCGCCTAAGGTAATGGAAGGCAATTAGATATGATCCAAGAGAGGGAAAATTCAGTTCCTAAGATCAAGAGCCCCTCACCGGCGTCAAGGAACCGCCCTTGAGGGACATCAGTTAAGACCCCCCCCCATTAAATTATTAATGTTAAAAGACTGCTACAAACTCCCCGAGGTCCCTACAGGCAACTCGGTAATTATAAAAAAAATACATAATGATAGTAAAGTTCCTGGCGAATCATGTATAACGTGCTGCCAGTCTATAGGGCCCACTGGATACACCACTTCCCGAGGACATATCTGTGTATCTGTTACAGAGTGGCTCACTACAGCAGCCTTTGTGTCGCCTGCTGGAGGGACCAGTAGCAATCTTTATCCTTGAAGCATGAAGCAAATCGTGCTCCAAGAAATTAGCCAAGGTCATCTCTGGGCCTCAACACTTAAGGATCCTCATAAACTGCCTACAAAAATGAACCTCAGACACCATCCAAAGAGAGCAAGGAGAGACGCCTACCTCTCTGACCACAGATACTTAAGAGGCCACAATCCAGGAGAGGAGCTCGCATCCGAGCGCCCAGCGGCACAGGAAGTCTTGCACGACGAGCAAATGCCTCGCCCTTCTTCCTTCCACGAAGACTGAAGGAGAAGCTGGACTACCAGGAGTACAATAAACCCGAAATAGGCAATGTAGGCTGAGCTCCTCATGGCAGAGATCTAAGGAAAGCACACATCAGACTCGACATAGAGGCTCTCAGGTAGCGAAGTGTGGAATGCACCAGTGCAAAGCTGGATCCTCAGGTGATGATCAGGGTTCAGCAAGTGCAGCGGAGAAGAGCAGGCTGACGAGTACATCTGACAGCCATACTCCAGCCTGGAGCAACACAAGACCATACAGGAGGAACATTGTTCAATTCCAGGTGAGAGAGCACCTTAAGAATGTCTAGCACCCAAAGAGCATCCACTATCAGCTTCTTAATATAACAGGTCCACGTCCTCTAGTATCACCTGCTGCTCATGGGAAACGATTACACCGTGGGGGTAGCACACCGGGAGCAAGTTAATGAACCTGTGATGGGGTAAAGTGAACAGCCTCCGTCTTTCGAGATCTGTAACAGACTACCTCAAGAGTAGATGCCGTGCAATGCACTACAAGGTCGTCCTCATACAAGGACGCCTTGTCAGCATCAGAGATAACAGTCACCACACCATCCATGACTTCAATAAAACATGTAATGCTCTAAATAGTGCCTTGCAGGCTCTTTCTTCCAGAAGGAACTCGCACAAGTAGCACAATGCAGCCAGCACCTTGAACGATCTCGTAAAACAGGAAATGGGGCAGAAATAACAGGAGTCTGAAGATGGCAAAAAACACCAGGTCTCAATGTTGTGTGATAGGCTTTCACCAGGTCGACGCTGACCACCAAGGTATGAAGGTATCTGGCAAGACCCTCTTGGATGTCACTAGTGAACAGAACCAAGGGGTTCAACGTCGATCACAGCTTGCGGAAGCCAAACTGCATAGATGAGATGCACCTTTTCATCTTCAAATACCACAGACGAGACGAATATTAGAAACACAAGTACAAACAGAAGGCCTGTGGTACCTGGCCGTGAGACGAATATTAGACAGACAAGTAAACAGAAGGCCTATGGTACCTGGCTGTTAGGTAGATCACCAGTAAAGGAAAGATCACGAAATAATAAAGTCAAAGGCAAACACCATCAGTAGTTTTTAGAGTACCCATATATTCCCACCGCCAATATTTACAACAATTTAAGCAGATACCATAGTTGTAATTAATGTAATACGAGGGAGAGCAAAAATGCCATTGGCTCATTGACTCTTGCAAGAGAGACCAACATGAATAATCAGCCAAAGCTAGTGAGAAATTGTCCTCCAGACTGGGCGCAGGTATAAAGTCAAATCGACTGGAGGTCAACCCCTCGGTCTAATTGGTTGACGTTTATAACTAGTAGCCATTTACAGTATAGTTATTGAGCCCCGATAACCATACAACAGTAACTACCGGGTTGAGGCTGATTATGGAAGGAATACACACCATGTTACGTTGACTATCAATAAGAAATTCTCAGAGCCGCTATACACTAAACTGAGAAATGTTTGTAGTAGCCACTGTGTCCCTACACTAACAATCTTCCCAGAAACCTCCTACCATCACCGCATGTGAGAGAGACTCTAGATCTCCCTGTTATCTATGCAACAGACAAACTGTAATAAACAGTTATAACTTTTCTCGTTGACTGTGGGGTATCGAACTGGTGGGCAGGAAATAATAAGTCGGCCGCTCAACCAAAAACAGGAAAGACCTTGACCCAAAATACACGTCTAACGGGACCTTCCGCAGGTGGGGTGGGGTGGGGTGGGGTGGGGGAGGTTAAATAATCAATGGTGGGAACACATGACCAAAGAAACACCAGCTTCACCTGGACGCAGGTGCTGCGTACACCATTATTATTATTATTATTATTATTATTATTATTATTATTATTATTATTATTATTATTATTATTATTATCATTATCACTATTATTATTATTATTATTATTATTATTATTATTATTAATTATTATTATTATTATTATTATTAAATGCTGGACAGCTGAGTTATGAAAGGAAAACAGGGCTATCACAGGAGACAGGTGCTACAAGACAACACATGAGACAAGCGTTCAAAGACTACACAGGAGACAGGTGTTTTAGGGCTGCTACGGAGACGTACTACTGGACTACACAGAAGACAGGTGCTGAAGGACTACCAGAGGAGACAGATGCTACAGCACTACTTGAGAAGACAGATGTTACAGGACTACCTGAAGAGACAAGTGCTACATGACTCCAGAGGAGACAGAGGTGCTATAGGACTATCAGAGGAGACAAGTGCAACAGGACTATCAGAGGACACAGGTGCTACAGGACTATCAGAGGAGATAGGTGCTACAGGATTAGAACAGAGACAGATGCTACAGATGTTCACTGGGAACATTCAGTGATCACTCATCCAGTATTCTTGTCAATCAAACAATGAATAAAACACGCACACACACACACACACACATACACAAGAATTTCTAAGGTAAATTTAACAAAGAATAAAAGAGGTACTAGCATGAACTACACAAACATACTCTCACATCAAGTTAAAATGACCAGTATTAGTTAAAACTCCCATTAAATTGTTAATGTCGGAAGACTCTCCTAAAAGCTTATCGAGGTCCCTGCAGGCACCTCGGTAGTTATAAAAAAATGACGAAAACAGTGTTAAAATATGTTTGACGGTTAGAGTGACACAAGAGCACCTGCTTACAGGTTCGCTTTCCTCAGTCGACAGATTCCTACTTTACTATTCTTGTTAAGAGGACCAAAGCCCCTCGTCCTGCCAAACCCTGTATAACTTGTTCCCGGTCTGCTTGGGCCATCGGGCCCATGGGGGCCCCTTGAAGTCAGTGTGAGGCTGAAGTCTGTTATAGAGGGATCATTGTAGTGATAGAGTGATTATAACTACCTTCATCACGGCATCCACACGTTCATTTCCTGGTCACCATCAAGACTCAGGCGCCATCACAGCCTGGCCACGAACATGGCCCGGACACCAGCATGACCCGGGCACGGCATGGCCTGGCCACCATCATGGCCCAAAAAGGAAGTAAGTCAAAGAATTAAAGAGTGTTGTTGTAACGTCATCTCTTGATAAGGAAAAAGAAGATGAGAAGCACAAGGAAGATAATAAATCTTAAGACGTAGTAACGCTACACCTGAGAGAGGAATGTGACCACAAAGGTGAGTGATCGGGAACAAGTAGTTGAACAACAAGTGTACTCTTGTAAACTACGGCATCAGTGTAGAGAAACATGGAGATTAATAAAACGAATACTAGACGAGAGTACAGGATCTGGACGAGAGTACAGGACTTGGAAGAGAGTACAGGACCTGGACGATAGGACATATATAAGGAGAAAAGGCCAAGGGAAGACCTGGACTGAACTTACAAAAAGACCGATACCCAGAAACTCTGCATGACGATTGTTGGCAGAGACCAGTGATTGTTGTGGTCCAGGTCCCCTGGAGGCTGGTCTCTTGTACGAGGCGGCAGGCAGGCAAGGAGGAAGGCAGAGAAAGAGGAAGGAAGAGAGGGAGGAAGGCAGGGATATGACGAGAAGACTGGTGTTAGAGAGTGGGAGAGAGAGAGTAGGTGCACTCAGCTGACCCAGACCGGATATGACGTCACAGGACCAAATCAAAACAGTACTATCTCTGATAACTCTTGATAAGCATTTTTGTATCTCGTTACGACTCTCTCTCTCTCTCTCTCTCTCTCTCTCTCTCTCTCTCTCTCTCTCTCTCTCTCTCTCTCTCTCTCTCTCTCTCTCTCTCTCTCTCTCTCTCTCTCTCTCGTGAGTCACTTCTGGCACGCTACCTCGTGCTAATTACAGGTAGTGCCGTATGTTGCAAAACACACACACACAGAGTGTAAAGAGGCGGGTCCAGGAGCTATGAATCGACCCCTGCAACCACAATTAGGTGAGTACACACACACATACATACACACACACACACACACACACACACGAAGTGGAATAGTTTGGGAAGCGTTGTAGTGGAGGCAGGGTCCATTCATAGCTTTAAGAAGAGGTATGATAAAGCTCATGGCGCACGGAGAGTAACCCAGTAGCGGCCAGTGAAGAGGCGGGGCCAGGAGCTATGAATCGACCCCTGCAACCCCAACTAGGTGAGCAACTAGGTGAGTACACACACACACACGCACCCAATACACACACACACACATACAACAGGCCTAGTGTCTAATCGACATGTGCCTAGGACAAAATGGTAACTAACTTACACACACACACACACATGACTTGAAGAATTACTTAGAGGAACTTATAAATATCTCACTGAGAGACTCGAAGGTTACTAGAGACTGAAGGAGACTTTCTCCTTCCATCAAACTGGATGATTCTCTGTCAAATTCCATCACACTGGATGATTCTGTCATATTCCATCACACTGGATGATTCTGTCATATTCCATCACACTGGATGGTTCTCCCTGTCATATTCCATCACTGGATGGGTCTCTCTGTCATATTCCACCACTGGATGATTCTGTCATATTCCATCACACTGGATGATTCTGTCATATTCCATCACACTGGATGATTCTGTCATATTCCATCACACTGGATGATTCTGTCATATTCCATCACACTGGATGGTTCTCCCAGTCATATTCCATCACTGGATGGGTCTCTCTGTCATATTCCACCACTGGATGATTCTGTCATATTCCATCACACTGGATGATTCTGTCATATTCCATCACACTGGATGATTCTGTCATATTCCATCACACTGGATGATTCTCCCAGTCATATTCCATCACTGGATGGGTCTCTCTGTCATATTCCACCACTGGATGATTCTGTCATATTCCATCACACTGGCTGATTCTGTCATATTCCATCACTGGATGGTTCTCTCTGTCATATTCCATCACAATGGATGCTTCTCTCTGTCATATTGTCATATTCCATCACTGGATGGTTCTCTGTCATATTCCATCACACTGGATGGTTCTCTGTCATATTCCACCACACTGGATGGTTCTCTCTGTCATATTCCATCACACTGGATGGTTCTCTGTCATATTCCATCACCTTGGATGGTTCTCCCTGTCATATTCCATCACACTGGATGATTATCTGTCATATTCCATCACACTGGATGGTTCTCTGTCATATTCCATCACACTGGATGATTATCTGTCATATTCCATCACACTGGATGATTTTCTGTCATATTCCATCACACTGGATGGTTTTCTGTCATATTCCATCACACTGGATGGTTCTCTCTGTCATATTCCATCACTGGATGATTCTGTCATATTCCATCACACTGGATGGTTCTCTCTGTCATATTCTATCACTGGATGGTTCTCTCTGTCATATTCCATCACACTGGATAATTATCTCTGTCATATTCCATCACACTGGATGGTTCTCCCTGTCATATTCCATCACACTGGATGATTCTCTTTCATATTCCATCACACTGGATGGTTCGTTGTCATATTCCATCACACTGGATGGTTCTCTCTGTCATATTCCATCACTGGATGATTCTCTGTCATATTCCATCACACTGGAAGGTTCTCTCTGTCATATTCCATCACTGGATGATTCTGTCAAATTCCATCTCACTGGATGGTTCTTTCTGTCATATTTCATCACACTGGAAGGTTCTCCCAGTCATATTCCATCACACTGGATGATTCTGTCATATTCCATCACACTGGATGATTCTGTCATATTCCATCACACTGGATGATTCTGTCATATTCCATCACACTGGATGGTTCTCCCAGTCATATTCCATCACTGGATGGGTCTCTCTGTCATATTCCACCACTGGATGATTCTGTCATATTCCATCACACTGGATGATTCTGTCATATTCCTTCACACTGGATGATTCTGTCATATTCCATCACACTGGATGGTTCTCCCAGTCATATTCCATCACTGGATGGGTCTCTCTGTCATATTCCACCACTGGATGATTCTGTCATATTCCATCACACTGGCTGATTCTGTCATATTCCATTACACTGGATGGTTCTCCCTGTCATATTCCATCACTGGATGGGTCTCTGTCATATTCCATCACTGGATGGTTCTCTCTGTCATATTCCATCACAATGGATGCTTCTCTCTGTCATATTGTCATATTCCATCACTGGATGGGTCTCTGTCATATTCCATCACACTGGATGGTTCTCTGTCATATTCCATCACACTGGATGGTTGTCCCTGTCATGTTCCATCACACTGGATGGGTTCTTCCTGTCATATTCCATCACACTGTATGATTCTGTCACATTCCTTCACAGGATGGGATTCCCTGTCATATTCCACCACACAGGATTGGTCACATACATAGTGTTGAAATCTGTCAACCTGAGCTGCGATACTTGAGTAAGACAATGATAATACCATCAAGTATTCCATCAAGGGTTCAGCAGCTTTAAAGAATGTAAAGCAGTATGGCTTATTTCCATAAGAAGGTCATTGGAAAGCGTGCAGAGCTCTGCTCCTGTAACTACAAACAGTGAAGACAGCAAACCACCAGCAGAGTTCTACTCCTTCAAGTTCCCTTCTAGGGAAGAAGGGTCCATAGGCACGACGAAGGGGCTGCTGATCCAAAAAATTACACATCTTTTCTTCCTTAAATCGAGTCTAAATACCCCCACCCCTCCACTTCTACCTCCATGTGACCATCTTATTTAGGGATATTTCCAACTTTGTGGGTGTCGGCTCCTTGGTAGATGTGAAAACGGATCGGTAACCGCCCCATTCCGTCGTGAGCCTTGCTGGAATTGGATTATCCGGGCGAGTGGTGGGTGGCCCTCTGGGGCTTGGAGGGCGGCTTTGTGTGTCCTCGGAAGACGGAAGTATTCCTGGAGGCTGCCTTCCAGTTCCGGGAAGTGGCAGCCAAAGGAGTATAACTTCTCGTGTTCCCGGTCGTCCATCTCTCTTGTTGACTGAGCCTGGTTCGGTTGATTCTGGAGGTATCATCCTGGTGTCCTGGGGTTCCTGGTTTACTAGGGAGGGTTGTGGTGATTTCCATATAGCATAAACACTTCTGGTCGCACGGAAGGCGATCGTAAACCAGGAAGAAGTTATACAGTTTATTTTTGTTTCTTTTCGGAGCTGGCCCCTACATCCTTTTTAATAAAACATAATAAATCATGAATATTTATATTCATGCTTTGCCTCGTGCCGGAGCACTTACTCCTGCGACACCCATACCAGACCCCTGCACGCCCACGAGCCTTCCTTTAAACTATTGCTCTTAAGCAACACCTTGTTGCCTCACCCCATTACTGGCTTTACTTCTGATCTTTTTGATACCTCTGAACTTTGCTCTAATTTGATTATGCTGCTGGCTTTTTCCATGACCCCCTTCAATTTTCAGATCATTCACGCGTCCCTGGACAGACTGGCTTGAAGTCGTCGTCCAAAGGACGTCGACCCGTACTTGATAATCCTAACACTATTACTGACACTCCTGTTCCTATCCTAAAGAAAACGCTGCCTGAAAACCTCTACCCCTACTAGCCATATTTCAAAAACAATATTGGACATAATTCTTTTCTGTTCAACCGATGACACCTTCTGATATGTATTGTGGCGTGAAGGATACTGAGCAAGCTGACTATCTTTCCCTTTTCAGCAGTGTTCCTCCTTTCTCATGTTCTTATATGGAGACCAGAACTGAGCTGCGTAATCTAGGTGAGGCCTTACTAATGATATATAAAGTTGTAGTATAATTGCAGGACTTCTGTTGCTTACACTTCTTGATATAAATCCCAGTAATCTATTTGCCTTATTACGTACGCTTAGGCATTGCTGTCTTGGTTTAAGGTTGCTGCTTACCATAACCCCCAAGGCCTTTTCGCTTTCTGTACGGCTAAGTTCTACATTATTTAGCTGATAAGTTGCTAGGGTTATGAACATTCCCGAGCTTCAGAACTTTGCATTTATCTACGCTGAACTGCATCGCCACTTTTCTGACTACGAATTGAGTCTGTCTAAATCCTCCTGAAGTTCCGTGACATCTACATCTGAATCGATTATCCTACCTATCTTCGTGTCATCAGCGAATTTGCTCATATCACTAGTAATTCCCTCGTCAAGGTCATTGATATATATTATGAACAACAACGGGCCTAAAACTGATCCCTGTGGAACGCCACTTGTTACAGATCCCCACTCAGATTTTACCCCATTTATGCACACTGATTCCTGTTCGTGAGCCATGACTCGATCCATGACAGCACTTTTTTCCCAATGCCATGAGCTGCTACTTTCTATATCAGTCTGGTGCGCTACTCTATCAAAAGCCTTACTAAAATCCAAATAAACAATATCGAATTCTTTATCGTGAATCCATGTTGAGTATCATTAATTAAATTATGCTTATCAAGATGACTTCTTATAGCATCAGCTATAATTGACTAGTAATTTGCCTACAATTGAGGTCAGGCTTATTGGGCAGTAATTTGATGGTAACGACTTGTCCCCTGCTTTAAAAATAGGAATTATATTGGCCATCTTCCACATATCAGACAATACACCTGCTTGAAGAGATATATTAAAAACATTATCTCATCTTTTGTAAAAACTTGCATTTGTGGACACAGTGGTGCCTATGCTAACCTTCCTATGGTGTAGAAATATACCTAGTTGGATGAATCTTATTGAAGCTATCTGGCCCAGTGGCTAACTCGACGGTCTGGAGTTTTGAGACTCTCTGATCGCGGGTTCTAACCCCACCCGTGGTATGGTTTCCAGTTATGTAATAGAATTTGTATTGATAAAGCCACTGGATGGCGAAACGTCTACAATAAAGATATCCAGATGTTGCACATGTGTCTAATTTTCATCTTGTTGGTATTGTCTACCATTCATGTACAACCTGTCGGACACTGCAACATTATGGTAGTGCTGGATGCGATGGCGACTCTAGTGTTAGCTTGAGGAAATACCTTTGAAACGTTCAAAGGAACCTGGCTCTTGGGAATTATAATAATAATAATAATATAATATCAATATTTACTACAAGTACATGTACATGGTATACAGGTCTAGCTGACATTAATGACATACTACTATATAGAAAGCCGATTGTTATGCAGAGCATTTATGGCAAATTAGGTCCTTGTCCCAGGATGCGACCCACATCAGTCGACTAACACCCAGATACCCATTTTAAGGATGGGTGAACATAGACATAAACATAGGAGTGGTGTTGGTGCGTGGAGAATTAATGATCTGAAGGACTTTTTCTTGCAGTCTTTGGTGAAGAAGGAAGGAAAATGAAGATTAATGAAGGTTTGGTGTGTGTATGCATGTTCATTCCTCGTCAAGAAACTCGGGACTACAAAGTCAGTATGCTCTGAGGAAAAATCCGATGATGATGCCTCTTTTGGTCTTAGTATCTTGACTGGATTAGAAGTGTGTAAGTTCATTTTTGTTTGGAGGTTTTCGGTAAACTTGAAATCTCAGATTGTTATCTACTTTGTGAATGAGGACGTCTAGAAAAGGTAGCATGTCATCGGACTCTTATTCAAGTGTAAACTGGATAGCCGGTTCAACTGCGTTGAGTCTTGCCTGAAGATTCCACACATCAAAACGTTTGTGAGTTGTTGTGAGGACGTCGTCCACATAACGTAACCAAGTGACGCTGGTGGGGATGATGTTGGCTAAGACGGCACTGATGGAGGACCCCATTAGTGCCTGTTATTGAAAGAAAAGCAGTTGAAATTAATGCAGAGTTCAATCAAGTCAACAGAATCTCCGGGAGGTAGAGGAAGATTAAGGTCCGGATTGACTTTACGTCGTAGAACATCAATGGCTTGTGTGGTGGGTACTTTAGTGAAGAGAGAAGTTACGTCCAAACTACTTAGTTTCTTGTTTCGCATAGAGGAGGGATTTATTACACGTGTGGGGTGATCTATTACACACGTGTGGGTGATCTATTACACACGTGTGGGTGATCTATTACACACGTGTGGGTGATCTATTACACACGTGTGGGTGATCTATTACACACGTGTGGGTGATCTATTACACACGTGTGGGTGATCTATTACACACGTGTGGGTGATCTATTACACACGTGTGGGTGATCTATTACACACGTGTGGGTGATCTATTACACACGTGTGGGTGATCTATTACACACGTGTGGGTGATCTATTACACACGTGTGGGGTGATCTATTACACACGTGTGGGTGATCTATTACACACGTGTGGGGTGATCTATTACACTCGTGTGGGGTGATCTATTACACACGTGTGGGTGATCTATTACACACGTGTGGGGTGATCTATTACACTCGTGTGGGGTGATCTATTACACACGTGTGGGTGATCTATTACACACGTGTGGGAGTGATCTATTACACACGTGTGGGAGTGATCTATTACACACGTGTGGGAGTGATCTATTACACACGTGTGGGAGTGATCTATTACACACGTGTGGGAGTGACTATACGTGGGATCATTACACACGTGTGGGGTGATCTATTACACACGTGTGGGGTGATCTATTACACTCGTGTGGGTGATCTATTACACCGTGTGGGGTGATCTATTCACACGTGTGGGGTGATCTATTACACACGTGTGGGAGTGATCTTACAACGTGTGGGAGTGTCTATTACACCGTGTGGGAGTGATCTATTACACACGTGTGGGAGTGATCTATTACACACGTGTGGGAGTGATCTATTACACACGTGTGGGAGTGATCTATTACACACGTGTGGGAGTGATCTATTACACACGTGTGGGAGTGATCTATTACACGTGTGGGAGTGATCTATTACACACGTGTGGGAGTGATCTATTACACGTGTGGGAGTGATCTATTACACACATAAGAACATAAGAAAGAAGGAACACTGCAGCAGGCCTACTGGCCCATGCGAGGCAGGTCCAAATCTCCAACGGCTTAAGCCAATGCCCCGACCCAGCCAGGTCAGGTTACATTCACTTAAGGAAGGAACACTGCATCTGACCTAGCACAAGCTAGTCAGGACCAACTCACACCCAACCGCACCCACTCATATAATTGTCTAGTTGACCACCTGGTCAGCCGACCACCTGGTCAGGTCACTTCCACTTAAGGAATTAGTACAGCTACTGACCTGGTAATACAAGCTAGTCAGGTCCAAATTCACACCCATCCACACCCACCCATGTATTTATCTAACCTATTTTTAAAACTACACAACGTCTTAGCATCTATGACGGTACTCGGGAGTTTGTTCCACTCATCCACAACTCTATTACCAAACCAATGCTTTCCTATATCCTTCCTGAATCTGAACTTTTCCAACTTGAAACCATTGCTGCGAGTCCTGTCTTGGCTGGATATTTTCAGCACGCTATTTACATCCCCTTTATTTATTCCTGTTTTCCATTTATACACCTCAATCATATCCCCCCTAATTCTACGCCTTTCTAGAGAGTGCAGATTCAGGGCCCTCAGTCTATCCTCATAGGGAAGATTTCTGATACATGGGATCAACTTTGTCATCCTCCTTTGTACGTTTTCCAGAGCATTTATATCCATTCTGTAATACGGTGACCAGAATTGTGCAGCATAATCTAAATGAGGCCTAACCAAAGATATATAGAGTTGAAGAACAACCTGAGGAATTCTATTATTTATACTTCTTGATATGAAGCCAAGGATTCTGTTAGCTTTATTGTGAACACTTATGCACTGTTGTCTTGGCTTCAGATTACTACTAACCAGAACTCCTAAATCCTTCTCGGAATCACAAGTAATAAGATCTACATTATTCAGCTTATATGTGGCATGGTTATTGTCCTGCCCAACATTTAGAACTTTGCATTTGTTTACATTAAACTGCATCTGCCACTTCTCCGACCACTGCATCAGTCTATTCAAATCATCCTGGAGTGCTCTAATGTCCTCATTTGAATGAATTGGACGGCCTATTTTGGTGTCATCAGCAAATTTACTTATGTTACTATTTATTCCCTCATCTATGTCGTTTATGTAAATTGTAAACAACAGGGGCCCAAAACTGACCCTGTGGAACACCGCTTGAGACGTGCCCCCATTCTGATTTCTCTCCATTTATGCAAACTCTCTGCCGCCTATTTGTCAACCATGCCTCTACCCAGGAAAAAAATTCTCCTGCTATTCCGTGTGCCTTAAGTTTCCTCAGTAGCCTCTGATGTGGAACTTTATCGAAAGCCTTACTGAAGTCCATATACACAATATCATATTCATTACCATGATCTACCTCCTCAAACACCTTAGTGAAAAAAGTTAGTAAATTCGTAAGACAGGAACGCCCCTTAGTAAAACCGTGTTGAGATTCATTAATCAATTTATGCTTTTCAAGATGGCTACGAATTGCCTCGGCAATTATTGATTCCATAAATTTACCAACTATGGAGGTAAGGCTTATTGGTCTATAGTTCGAAGCTAAGGACCTGTAAATAGGTATTACATTTGCCCTTTTCCACTTGTCTGGCACTATGCCAGTTTGTAGTGATATATTGAAAAGATTTGCCAAAGGTTTGCTAAGTTCCTCTTTACATTCCTTTAAAACTCTTGCAAACAGTTCATCAGGGCCTGGGGATTTGTTAGGTTTTAATTTCTCTATTTGTCTGAGGACCATGTCACTAGTTACCCCAATCGAGCATAGTCTATTATCTTCCAGTTCTACATAATTTATTATTTCTGGAATTCCGCTAGTATCTTCCTGAGTAAAAACTGAGAGGAAGTAAGTATTGAAAATTTCACACATATCCTTATCACTGTCCGTGATTTGTCCTGAGTTACTCTTAAGTGGGCCTATCTTGTCCCTAATCTTACTTCTGTATACCTGAAAGAACCCTTTTGGGTTAGTCTTCGAATCCCTTGCGACCTTAGCCTCATAATCCCTTTTGCTTTTCTTATTCCTTTTTTTATTTCTCTCTTTAATTGAAAATATTGATTTCTTATCTGTCCATCCCCTCTTTTGATACGCCTATATATGCCTCTCTTTTGACCAATGAGATGTTTTAATCTATTGTTCATCCATTTAGGATAATTTTTGTTAGATCTAATTTCCCTACTTGGAACAAAGGTTGTCTGGGCAGCTAGAACTATGTTCTGGAAAACGTCATATTGGCAACCAAAACCACCTACCTGACCCATAGTCAGGTCATCCCAATTTAGCCCACCTAGGTAATTTCTCAGCCCCATGAAGTCGGCAACACGAAAGTCTGGAACAGAGACTTGATTGCAGTTACCTGGGTAATTCCATGATATATTAAAGCTAAGTGATTTGTGATCGCTTTCCCCAAGCTCTTCATTAACCTCAAGATTATTAATTAGTGATTCTTTGTTAGCAAGAACCAAATCAAGCAAGTTGCTACCTCTAGTTGGTTCTGTCACAAACTGTTTTAAAAAACAATCCTGAACCGTATCAAGAAAGTCACTAGACTCGAGATTACCTGTCTCATTGTTCCAATCAATTTGTCTAAAGTTAAAATCTCCCATTAACACAACATTTTCATATCTAGACGCCTTATGAATTTCGTCCCATAGCAGCTTACTGCACTCCCTATCCAGACTTGGGGGTCTGTAAATCACACCCAAAATTAATTTTTCACGACCCTCGAGAAACTGTAGCCAAACAGATTCTGTGTCCGCTGTTTCTAATCTTATACCTTGTCTAACACAACAATTTAAATTATCTCTGACCTACATCGCCACTCCACCACCCTTCCTGTTGACCCTATCAGTGTGGAATAGTTTGTAACCCTGAATGTTGCACTCGGAAGGCATTTCTCTATCTTTCAGGTTGAACCAGGTCTCTGTTATAGCAATAATATCTATATTACCTGCACTTGCAAGTAATCTTAGCTCATCTATCTTATTTCTTAGACTCCTACTATTTGTATAGTAAACCTTAAGGGAGCTAGTCACTCGTTGCCCTCTACTATCTCTCTTTGTTTGTTGATCAATTGCTTTGCATTTACAAACTTTATTTTGAATATTGTTTTTTAAACATATCCCTGAGGTATCCTGGTAATATCTGCTGTTTCCAGGCCTAATACTACAGCCTGATTGTTTCCCACAAACACCCATACCTCTATAATCTATCAGTTTAAAGTCCTAGACAAGTCTCCAATGACCCCCTCAATCGTATAGGCTAATGCAATCACTCCAGCCCCAGAGAGATGAACCCCATCCCTTGCATACATATCACGTTTGCCATAGAATTTGTCCCAGTTATCAATGAATGGAATTGCAAGTTCCTTGCAGTACCTGTCTAGCAAGCAATTTATACCAATTGCCCTAGACATCCATTCATTGCCCACTCCCTTTCTAGGCAAAATGCTACATATGATTGGGATACCTCCCTTAGACCTAACGACTTCTATGGCTGACCTGTACTTATGTGGGAGTGATCTATTATACACGTGTGGGAGTGATCTATTACACACGTGTGGGAGTGATCTATTACACACGTGTGGGAGTGATCTATTACACACGTGTGGGAGTGATCTATTACACACGTGTGGGAGTGATCTATTACACACGTGTGGGAGTGATCTATTACACACGTGTGGGAGTGATCTATTACACACGTGTGGGAGTGATCTATTACACACGTGTGGGAGTGATCTATTACACACGTGTGGGAGTGATCTATTACATTGTAGGAGTGATCTATTACACGTGTGGGAGTGATCTATTACACACATGGGAGTGATCTATTATACACATTGGAGTGAACTATTACACGTGTAGGAGTGATCTATTACACGTGTGGGAGTGATCTATTACACGTGTGGGAGTGATCTATTACACGTGTGGGAGTGATGTCTTACACATGTGGGCGTGGACCATTATCTGGGTGTGGTATATTAAATTTGACTTCATAAAGCAGATCATGACATCATAATGCTTGTGGTGACATCATGAAGTACGTGGTGACGCCATGAAGCACGTTGTGACCTCATGAAGTTGGTGAAGTCATAAATTAGGTGGTGACATCAGAGAAAGTGTCAGAGTAACTTGCTCTCTTCCAAACGAGCGTTGGCTGCTGAGGTTGTCTCCACGTTAGCCTCTGGTAATATGTTCGACACTATGCTGACCCCCAGGTCTTTCTCCCTTTCTGGGTTGATATGAGACTCTGGTGATATGCTCGGCACTATGCTCACCCCTAGGAGGTCTACAACCTCCGTCCCCGGAGTCTGTACACAGTTACTGGTCTTTGTCCCCATACTTCCAGTTTCTTAACCTTACATTTGCTGGGGTTGAATTCTCCTTTTCCTTCTGTTTCTCTCCCTCTCTTCCTCCTCCCAAGTTGAGACATTTTGCAAACATATTTACATTTTTGAACCCTGGTGGTGTTGATACATGTGTTATACTCGCTCGTAATGAAGGCTTAAGTCGCCACGAGAGAGAGAGAGAGAGAGAGAGAGAGAGAGAGAGAGAGAGAGAGAGAGAGACTGGATCTGGTATCTACAACAAATACATCTGAGATAGGCGAAATGAAATCTGAGTCCTGAGAGCCCCCTGGGTGCTAGTGGTTATAGTCTTAAAATTTAGAGTAACTGAAGGTAGAGGGAAGTACAGCAAGTGAAAGACATGAAGAACCAGACTCTAGAAAAAAGGAACTTTGTGGGGTTGAGAGAGTTCATGAATAAATTGCAGCGGGATAGAGAATTGGAAAGAAACTCGGCAGATGAGATGATGAAGTATCTAGTTGGAAAATGCTGGGAGTCGCAGGAGACTTTCTTACTAAGATGTGGAAACAGCAATGACAAACAGAGCTTCAGCTGAACACAGGTGGAGAGAGAGGCGATAAAGAAAAATATAAGAGCATGGAAAAACTACTGAAAGCGAAGAACAGATGAGAACAGGTAAGCGAAGCGAAGAGTAGCTAGAAAGAATGTGTTAGACTGAGGAGAAGATGAGTAATAGTTTGAGAATGACATATCAGCCAAGGCCAAGTCTCAACCTAAACTGATTCACAGTCACACTAGGAGTAAGATGACATTTAAAGACCAGATAATTCATGTGAAGAAGACAGGAGAAGAGCTCACCAGAAATGACCGGGATTTCTGTGAAGTGTTGATCAAACCATCTGAAGCAGTCTTCTTAGTGCCAGTAGTAACAGCACCAGGAACAGTACTGTTTGTCACACGCAATAGAGGCACCAGAAACAATACTGTTTGTCACACGCAACAGAGGCACCAGAAACAGTACTGTTTGTCACACGCAACAGAGGCACCAGAAACAGTACTTTTTTTGTCACGCAACAGAGGCACCAGAAACAGTACTGTTAGTCACGCAACAGAGGCACCAGAAATAGTACTGTTTTCCACAGACAACAGAGGCACCAGAAATAATACTGTTTGCCACAGACAACAGAGGCACCAGAAACAGTACTGATTGTCAGACAACAGAGACACCAGAAACAGTGCTGTTTGCCACAAACAACAGAGGCACAAGAAGCTACTGTTTGCCACAAACAACAGAGACACCAGAAACAGTACTGTTTGCCACAAACAAGTGGCACCAGAAACAGTGCTTTTTGCCACAAACAACAGAGGCACCAGAAACTACTGTTTGCCACAGACAACAGGCACCATAAACAGTACTGTTTGTCACAGACAACAGACACACCAGAAACAGTGTTTTTTGCCACAAACAACAGAGGCACAAGAAACTACTGTTTGCCACAAACAACAGAGACACCAGAAACAGTACTGTTTGCCACAAACAAGTGGCACCAGAAACAGGGCTGGTTGCCACAAACAAGAGGCTCCAGAAACAGTGCTGTTTGTCACCAACAACAGAGGCACCAGAAACAGTACTGTTTGTCACAAACAACAGAAGGATAAATAAACATTTATAGAGCCACCCACATCAAAGACAATAATGTAATGTACCTCAGGAATATAAGATTTATTTACTATATTATTTTTAATAGCATATATATAATTTAAGCACTTGCATTTGTTTATCTGGAATGCATTCATTTTTAGCAGCTAGGCTGCCTAGTTTTCTTGCCTAAATTTTCTTTTTACATTTTATAATTTTATTGTTTTCATTGGGAGAAATTGTAGCTATTGTTTTTATTGGAGGAAGAAATTTTAGCTATTGTTTTTATTGGAGGAAGAAATTTTAGCTATTGTTTTTATTGGAAGAAATTGTAGCATTACATTATTTTAGCCTATTCTTCTTCGTAGAATAGGCTAAAATTTGTATTGATAAAGCCACTGAAGGGCGAAACGTCTTCAAAAAAATACCCAGATGTTACACATGGGTCTAATTTTCATCTTGTACCATACATGTACATCCATACATATTATTAAGATCAGATACGAATATGGTGAGTTAAGAGGCGGGGCCAGGAGCTAAGACTTGACCCCTGCAACCCCATGCAGGTGAGCACATACATCAACGGGGCACACGTGACCACCAGCATCAACAACATCAATGGTATTCAGAGATTATTTCCTCAGAGTGAGTCACAGTGATATCAAGCGGTGGCAACTGCTGAAGGGCTCTTCATCCGAGAAGTTGGAGCTATTACCTATGAAGTAATCAAACATGATTACTTCATAGGTAATACATATTTACTGTTACTCCATGAATGCACCAACAAAAACAAAAACAACAACAACAACAACAACAACAATAATAATAATAATAATAATAATAATAATAATAATAATAATAATAATAAAATAATAATAATAGCCAACAATTTTTTTTTTATCCCTCTCAGAACCCAAATTGATTGTTTCAAGTTAACTTCGATGCGTTGATGACATGTTACCTAACATGACATGTTACCTAACATGACATGTTACCTAACATGACATGTTACCTAACATGACATGTTACCTAACATGACATGTTACTTAACAATCATAGGCATTATAATATACATATATATAT
>WNWK01006080.1:0-110676 GCA_009830355.1 Cherax destructor | reverse complement strand
GAAAAATGAAAATTGAAAAAAAAAAATCGAAAAAAATCGAGAAGCGGGGGATGGGGCGATCCGCAGCAGAAGGCGCTGCAGAAGGCAGCTCAGGGCGGCTCGACGCGGAAGGGCGCGGGCGGGGCGCGGGGCGGGGCGCGGGGCGGGCGGGCGCGCGCGGCGGGCAGGGGCTCGAGCGCGCGGAAGGAGACCGCTCAGGGATGAGGGTCTCAGGGGTGTGAGGGGGTGAGGGGTGCGGACCTGCTCAGGATGAAAAAAAAAAAAAAAATAATAAAATAAATAAAAATGTGGGGGTCAAGGGGGTGGGGGGCCGACCGGGGTGGGGCGCGGGCAAGGGCGCGGAAAAAAAAAAAAAAAAAAAAAAAAAAAAAGGGGTCATGGGGGTCAATGGGGGGTCAAGGGGTGGGGGCCGACCGAAGTGGGGGTGACCGGAAGTGGGGGTGGGGGGGGCAGACCGGAAGTGGGGGGTGAGGGGGGTGGGGGGACCGCCGCCATTTGAGTTCTACAGAAGAACTCTACACTACTCACCTCCTAGACCGTCAGTCCAGTTATTGCAGATGACCAGTCTGGGGACGCTTACACTGCCCTCTGCTGTAACTTCTACTGTCGAGAGATGACACTCGTCGAGCCGCAGTTAAGCCTGTTGGCAGGCGACTGTCAGCCTCGTGTCACAGCTTCAGTACAGCCTGCACAAAGTTGATGTCACTTTGACTGCTAGCCCACTCACTGCAGTATGGTGTATGCTGTTACGACCTCCAGATGTTTCGCCGAGTCGTCCCTGTCACGACTCTCTCCACACTCGCCAGCAGCGACACCTCCAGCGACAGTACCAGTCGAGGAATGTCCTCCTGAGTCGCTTGCCAGTCCTGTCCTGTTGCGACTACTGACGACGCCTCACTCGAGGGCACCAGCAGTTGTGCCCCAGGTTGAGTGAACCCCTGCAGCGACTACTACGATGTCTGCTTCACATCCCAGAGGAGACCGTACCCTGTTACGTCACAGCTATGTCTCCCGTGTTGCAGTACGTGTCCAGACGCAGGAAGGCGTGCCGTGCTGCATCGACGCTCACTGCCTTAGACCACGAAGCACACCATTTTTTTTCTTCCCTCTCTGGAGGAAGTATTTTTTTCTATGTCCATATGTTTATGTATATATGTATTTTTCTTTCGTGTTCTGTGACCTGTTCTTGCGAGAGAGAGACCCGAGTTTTTTTAATGCCATTCATGGTCGGGACGACCATGGGTAGCGTGACCGAGCGATGTAGACAGCCTGACTGTCTGCATAGACAGCCATGCTGTCTGCCAGCTGAGTTCATATTTCGCGCCATGCTAGTTTCCATAGTATTCCGCCAGAGGGCAAGCCTGTAGGCATACCCATGTGAGTCTGCCTCACCCCTGCCTCTCCCTCACTTGGCGCCCAAACTTCACTCAGTCAATAGGCCTACTCCTCTCCCTCTCGCACGGGGCATGGCCCTGGGCCATGGCCTCAGACACGCAGCCTGTTACCCGCACCTTTATTACAAATAAAGTAAGAAGCCTCCGAAGCCTTATCATTTCAACCACGCCTCCAAAACGCCAAATAACACATCGTTATACTTGTACTGTCCCAGCATCGTCTGGTGGAGAGACGTACTTCCCTCTCTTTTACTGTCACAGCATCGTCTGCGGGAGAGACGTACTTCCCTCTCTTTTACTGTCTCAGCATCGTCTGCTGGAGAGACGTACTTCCCTCTCTTTTACTGTCTCAGCATCGTCTGCTGGAGAGACGTACTTCCCTCTCTTTTACTGTCACAGCATCGTCTGCTGGAGAGACGTACTTCCCTCTCTTTTACTGTCTCAGCATCGTCTGCTGGATAGACGTACTTCCCTCTCTTGTACTGTCTCAGCATCGTCTGCTGGAGAGACATACTTCCCTCTCTTTTACTGTCTCAGCATCGTCTGCTGGAGAGACGTACTTCCCTCTCTTTTACTGTCTCAGCATCGTTTGGTGGAGAGACGTACTTCCCTCTCTTTTACTGTCTCAGCATCGTCTGGTGGAGAGACGTACTTCCCTCTCCTGTACTGTCCCAGCATCGTCTAGCGGAGAGACGTACTTCCCTCTCTTATACACTGTCCCAGCTTCGTCTGGTGGAGAGACGTACTTCCCTCTCTTATACACTGTCCCAGCGTCGTCTGGTGGAGAGACGTACTTCCCTCTCTTATACACTGTCCCAGCGTCGTCTGGTGGAGAGACGTACTTCCCTCTCTTATACACTGTCCCAGCTTCGTCTGGTGGAGAGACGTACTTCCCTCTCTTATACACTGTCCCAGCGTCGTCTGGTGGAGAGACGTACTTCCCTCTCTTATACACTGTCCCAGTGTCGTCTGGTGGAGAGACGTACTTCCCTCTCTTATACACTGTCCCAGCATCGTCTGGTGGAGAGACGTACTTCCCTCTCTTTTACTGTCTCAGCATCGTCTGGTGGAGAGACGTACTTCCCTCTATTTTACTGTCTCAGCATCGTCTGGTGGAGAGACGTACTTCCCTCTCTTTTACTGTCTCAGCATCGTCTGGTGGAGAGACGTACTTGCCTCTCTTTTACTGTCTCAGCATCGTCTGGTGGAGAGACATACTTCCCTCTCTTTTACTGTCTCAGCATCGTCTGGTGGAGAGACGTACTTCCCTCTCTTTTACTGTCTCAGCATCGTCTGGTGGAGAGACGTACTTCCCTCTCTTTTACTGTCTCAGCATCGTCTGGTGGAGAGACGTAATTCCCTCTATTTTACTGTCTCAGCATCGTCTGGTGGAGAGACGTACTTGCCTCTCTTGTACTGTCCCAGCATCGTCTGCTGGAGAGACGTACTTCCCTCTCTTTTACTGTCTCAGCATCGTCTGGTGGAGAGACATACTTCCCTCTCTTTTACTGTCTCAGCATCGTCTGGTGGAGAGACGTACTTCCCTCTCTTTTACTGTCTCAGCGTCACCTGGCTGCGAGACGTAACGCTGAGTATATCTCTTCACTGTTTCTTTATTGAATACAAATGAGATGCAAAGCTAACAAAGTAAGGAATGAGAGAGAGAGACATAGATTAACAGATAGAAAGACAATGAAAGGGAAGGAAAGAAGTAAACGATCGACATTCATTAAAGAAAGAATTTACCCACGGAAACTCTACGGTTTGGTCACAGAATGTTTCAGTTACTCTCACAGGCTGACCTCTCAGTCAGGCACTCAGTCAGGCTCTCAGTCAGGCTCTCAGTCAGGCTCTCAGTCAGGCTCTCAGTCAGGCTCTCAGTCAGGCTCTCAGTCAGGCTCTCAGTCAGGCTCTCAGTCAGGCTCTCAGTCAGGCTCTCAGTCAGGCTCTCAGTCAGGCTCTCAGTCCGATAAACTGCCGTTATCTCCTCTTCTTCCTACGTATCATACCGACATTCTTCTAAATAACTCACACGAAGGAAAGACTAATAAAATATAATTTTCTTTCATTAAAACGAATTTGCGCCCAAGTTTATTATCAACTTGATCAAGTTTCCCTTGGGCGAAACATCGCTATAATAAAGTGTAATGTTTTTTCATGTGCCTGTCTTTCAATAACTGATGTCTCGGACATTTCAACAATCATAAGGTGCTATTTTGGAAGTTTATTGTGGAACATCTCGATATTATCTTATTTTGCCGCGGTAAATTAACCAGGCAAATGAAGTTATTATGAAGTGACCTTACCGTGGCTTATGAACCTTCCTTTGATAAGTCTGAAGATGACCTTTCTTGCAACCTGGTGAACGAAGTCAGCAGGTGACCTTAACTGCAGTTTTGTGAATAAAGTCAGTTGCAAGTGACATTACATGTGATTTCTGTCTATGGTGACATTGCACAAATTACACACACATAGGAGAGGGAAGCTTACCACGACGTTTCGGTCCTAATTGGACCATTTACAAAGTTACACAAAGAGGAAGGAGAGAAGGAGCCAGTATATACAGGCCAGCTGGCAGGGACGAGGCAAGAGAGGTGGTAGGAGTAGTGGTAGAGGTGAGGCTGGTAGTGGAAGTGGTAGTGGTAGTAGCAGTGGTAGAAGTAAGGCTGGTAGTGGTAGTAGTAGTGATAGAGGTAAGGCTGGTAGTGGTAGTAGTAGTGTTAGAGGTAAGGCTGGTAGTGGTAGTAGTAGTGTTAGAGGTAAGGCTGGTAGTAGTAGTGGTAGAAGTAAGGCTGGTAATGGTAGTAGTAGTGGTAGAGGTAAGGCTGGTAGTGGTAGTAGTAGTAGTGATAGAGGCAAGGCTGGTAGTGGTAGTAGTAGTGGTAGAGGTAAGACTGGTAGTGATAGAAATAGTGATAGTAGTAGTGGTAGAGGTAAGGCTGGTAGTAATAGTAGTAGTGATAGAGGTAAGGCTGGTAGTTGTAGTACTAGTGGTAGAGGTAAGGCTGGTAGTAGTAGTAGTAGTGGTAGAAGTAAGACTGGTAATGGTAGTAGTAGTGGTAGAGGTAAGGCTGGTAGTGGAGTAGTAGTGATAGAGGTAAGACTGGTAGTTGTAGTACTAGTGGTAGAGGTAAGGCTGGTAGTGGTAGAGGTAAGGCTGGTAGTGGTAGAGGTAAGGCTGATATTGGTAGTAGTAGTGGTAGAAGTAAGGCTGGTAGTGATAGTAGTAGTGATAGAGGTAAGGCTGGTAGTGGTAGTAGTAGTGGTACAGGTAAGGCTGGTAGGGGTAGTAGTAGTGGTAGAGGTAAGGCTGGTAGTGGTAGTATTAGTGGTAGACGTAAGGCTAGTAGTGGTAGTAGTAGTGGTATATATATTTATTAACACATCGGCCGTTTCCCACCAAGGCAGGGTGGCCACCAAGGCAGGGTGGCCACCAAGGCAGGGTGGCCACCAAGGCAGGGTGGCCCGACTAAGAAAAACTTTCATCATTCACTCCATCACTGTCTTGTCAGAGGCGTGCTTACACTACAGCTACAAAACTGCAATATTAACACACCTCCCTCAAAGTGCCGGCACTGTACTTCCCATCTCGAGGAATCAAGTTCGGCCTGCCGGTTTCCATGAAACCCTTCATAAATGTTACCTTGCCTACACTCCAACAGCACGTCAAGTCCTAAAAATCATTTGTCTCCATTCGCTCCTATCTAACACGCTCACGCACGTATGCTGGAAGTCTAAGCCCCTCGCACAAAAAAACCTCCTTTACCCCCTCCCTCCAACCTTTTCTAGACCGACCCCTACCCCGCCTTCTCTCCACTACAGATTTATACACTCTAAAAGTCATTATATTTTGTTCCACCCTCTCTATATGTCCAAACCATCTCAACAACCCCTCCTCAGCTCTCTGGATAATAGTTTTGGTAATCCCACACCTCCTACTAATCTCCAAACTACGGATTCTATGCATTATATTCACACCACACATTGCCCTCAGACATGACATCTCCACTGCCTCCAGCCTTCTGCTTGTTGCAACATTCACAACCCATGTCTCACACCCATACAAGAGTATTGGTATAACTATACTCTCATACATTCCCCTCTTTGCTTTAATGGATAAAGTTCTCAGTCTCCACAAGCTCCTCAGTGCACCACTCACCTTTTTCCCCTCGTTAATTCTATGATTCACTTCATCCTTCATATACCCATCTGCTTATACATCCACTCCCATATATCTGAACACATTCACCTCCTCCATAATCTCTCTCTCCAATCTGATATCCAATCTTCCGTTATCTATTTTTTTGTTATCCTCATCACCTTACTCTTTCCTATATTCACTTTTAATTTATTTCTTTTACATACCCTACCAAACTCATCCACCAACCTCTGCAACGTCTCTTCGGAATCCCCCAAAAGCACAGTGTCATCAGCAAAGAGCAACTGTGATAACTCCCAATTTGTGTTAGCTTCTTTATCTTTTAACCCCACACCTCTTGCCAACACCCGAGAATTCACTTCTCTTACAACTCCATCTATAAATATATTTAACAACCACGGTGACATTACACATCCTTGTCTAAGGCCTACTTTTACTGGTAAATAATCTCCCTCTCGCCAACATACTCTAACCTGTGCCTCACTATCCTCGCAAAAACTTTTCACCGCTTTCAATAACCTACCTCCTATTTCATACATTAGCAACATCTGCCACATTGCCCCCCTATCCACCCTATCATATGCCTTTTCCAAATCCATAAATGTCACAAACACCTCTTTACCCTTATCTAAATATTGTTCACCTATATGATTCACTGCAAACACTTGGTCTACACACCCCCTACCCTTCCTAAAGCCTGCTTGTTCTTCTGCTAATTCTTTCAATAATAACTCTACAATACACTTTACCAGGTATACTCAACAGACTTATTCCCCTATATTTTTACACTGTCTTTTCTCCCCTTTGCTTTTATACAAAGGAACTATGCATGATCACTGCCAATCCCTAAGTACCTTACCCTCTTCCATACATTTATTAAATAAAAACAAAAACACAAACCACTGTAAAACTATATCCCCACCTGCCTTTAACATTTCTATCTTTATCCCATCAATCCCAGCTGCTTTACCCCCTTTCATTCTACTCACTGCCTCACGAACTTCCCCCACACTCACAACTGGTTATTCCTCACTCCTATAAGATGTTATTCCTCCTTGCCCTATACACGAAATCACAGCTTCCCTATCTTCATCAACATTTAGCAATTCCTCAAAATATTCCCTCCATCTTCCTGATATATATATATATATATATATATATATATATATATATATATATATATATGTTAAATTAGACACATATGCAACACTTGGGTATCTTTATTGAGGAAACGTTTCCACACAGTGGCTTCATCAGTCAATACAAAGTAGAAAGTAGTAATAAGAGGAGGGTTTGAGGTAATCAGTCCCTCGGCCTGGAGTCGATGTGTTCAGTCCATCAATCTTGAATTAATATATATATATATATATATATATATATATATATATATATATATATTTTTAAATTATTTACATATTTTTAAAAAATCCCAATAAAAATCTATAAAAATCAATAATAATTTAGAATATTTCATATAATCTTCTAAAAATACATGAAACATTAAAAGCTCAAAAATGTGCTAAAATGACATTTTATTGCATATTTCGACGTTTTAGAGCGGTTTGAGTGCTTTTCTGACAAAACTCATTTTATATATTTATATATATATATATATATATATATATATATAAATATATATATGTCGTGCCGATTAGGTAAAACTGGTCAATTAGCAAGAACTCATCTAAAACTAAGTCCTTTCTAAAAATTTCTCTTATACGTTTAAATATATATTTTTTCATTTATGTTAATGTAAGAATTTATAATTTTGTACCAAGAGAAACTTTGAAAACCTACCTAACCTTATTACAACAAGCGCAATTTAATTTAGCCTTACCCAACTAAATATATTTTAGATACGTTAACATTAATTAATTAATAAACAAACACAATGAAATATATTTTTTCGTTATGTTCAGAATGATTTTGGCGAAATTATTGCATACACAAATTTTCACTTGTCTTATATGGCAAGGTGAGCGTTGCTATTTAAGCCAAAATAGCAAGTTTTACCTAATCGGCACGACATATATATATATATATATTTTATATATATATATATATATATATATATATATATATATATATATATATATATATATATATATGCAAAAGATCACAGTAAACAGGTGATATCAAAATATGCAAGACACCCACTATGCCTTATGGATAAGAATGTAGACATAAACCATTTCCTTGTTAAATTAAATAGCTTAGCTCATTCTATAAATTTTACTGTTGAATTTGAAGTAAATAACTCATTGCCTTTCCTAGATGTTTTTATTATTAAGGGTAACATTGATTTTAAATTTAAAATTTACAGAAAACCTACAAATAATTGTTCCTATGTACACTATTACTCTTCACATCAAGATAGAGTTAAAGTGTCGGTTTTCTCTTCTATGTTTTTGAGAGCTTTACGCATTTGTAGTCCAGAGTTCATAGATGAAGAAATCTCTAAAATTTATGAAATAGCTAATGATTTAAAATACCCAAGAAACATAATTGATAAATCTTTTAAAATAGCTAGAAATACTTTTACAATCCAAAAGGGACAACCAACCTTATTCAACCAAAAATATGTTGGTTCTCCCTTACCATGAAAACTTGGTTGATATGCCTTCCTTTCTTAAGAATTTTAATATCAAAGTTGTATTTAAAAATCTTGATACAGTAAAAGACTTTTGATAAAAAATTCCCCAAAATGCTGACGGATGTGTCTATAAGATTCCCTGTAAAATATGTGATAAAGTTTATTATGGTCAAACTGGTAAAAGTCTTGAACTAAGATTAAAACAACATAAATATAGCATTAGAACTGGACAAGATTCTAATGCTCTATATATTCATGTGAGAGACTTTAACCATCCAATTGATTTTCAAAATGCTGAGAAGGTTGCATCAAGCAAGTCCATGGTTGAGAGGAATATAATAGAATCATGTTTCATTAAAAGCAGTTTTGAAAATAATATGAATATTTCTTTTGGTTTATATAAATTGGATTCATTTATAATTAATAAAATTTGGGAAGAATTTAATGATAAATAGGACTAATCTTAATTCTTGGGAAGAGTTTCAGGTCCTTTCTTATGTTCCTCTTCACAGAGTCGTGAGATGTTACGCTACTGTGAGGTGTTGTCTTTGTTAGTGTGATGTGACTGTGAGGTGTATTCTGCCTCTTTATAAGCCTTCTACTCACGTTTCCTTTTATAGTTCCTTGATAATGTGAGTAGTCACGAAAGCGCTTTGAATTCTTCTATTTTTTCATAGTGGTTGTTTTGCATATTTTGATATCACCTGTTTACTGTGATCTTTTTGCATATATATATATATATATATATATATATATATATATATATATATATATATATATATATTATTGTAACCACGAACAAGTGGTATTGATCAATAACAGGACTCGAACCCATGTTGTTTTGGCTCGCTTCATGGTGAGCCGACATACTCATTACAGATCCTAGAGGTTTCAACGTCCCTAACCTTCTCTCACAAAATGACACGAAGACTAAACACAAAATCATCATGGGCTCTCTATGTGCTCTCTGTATGTGCAGTAACAAATTTCTTGAAGAATACTCTTTCCTAGGATAATGCTTTTGAAAGTTATACTATCCTCCACACTTAATTAGGGATTCTGGAGACGATGTCACCGAAACAAGATACATGGGCCTTCCTAACAACTCTTTTCTCAAACATTTATTCAATAATCTTCCAACGTCATCTTCCAAATAGTTATGAGAGCCTCCACTGCTATCAAGGACATCACCAGAAAGTGATATCACGAAAAAACGAAGCACCTGCAACGACTGTGACAAAATCAACATGCCATCTTATTAATTATAAGTGCCCACTACCAGTTGTCAAGGGAGAGGACATTCAGAGATGCAGACTCCTAGAATCAGCATGAATCAACAAATCCAAGAATTTCAACCAGAACAAAAGCACCTACAACATGCTTGAATATATTGCTAGGAAAATTCTAGATCGTCTTTCCATGCAGCAAGTGTTCAGAGGAGCAGGGAAGTGGACCAGTTGACCCTAGCCAGGCATTTGTACATTTGATGTACAGCTAACTTGTCTCTTCACCACACTGTACTCTTCTGTATGTACTCACCTTCCCTCTCTTGGTTTAACTGATTGTGACTTGATAAAGCTCTCTACGTGAGTGAAACGTCGCCAGTATCCATCACATACACAAATAAAACTATCTCTCTCTCTCTCTCTCTCTCTCTCTCTCTCTCTCTCTCTCTCTCTCTCTCTCTCTCTCTCTCTCTCTCTCTCTCTCTCTCTCTCTCTCTCTCTTTCTCTCTCTCTCTCTTCCTTTTTCTCCTCTCTAATCATGTTGCACCAAAGAGCTGGCTAAAAAGTTTATCAATTTTTAAGTAAAAATGTGATAATGGTTCAGCAGAATATTTCGTTCAAAGTAATTACTGCTTTGATTTAATGTTCATTATCAATAATTTTTATTTAGTGTTTATTGACTTTGCTTTGACTCTTAGATATCTCCTAGATAAAATTTTCCTGAAATTTCCATATTTTTGTTTGGAAGCAAAACAAATGTATATATGCATCCGCAATAATATGTCAACTTTTATTTTGAGTCAATGTGTGATAAAATAATAGAAACCTTGTGGTATATAATTTGGCCAGACTATGTTGATATAATAACAAGTAACGCAGAAAAAAACCTTTAAGCTGGTCATGCTGTGTTACCTTCCTGGCGGCTGGTCACCGCTCACTTTCACAGTCTGGTCATGCTGTGTTACCTTCCTGGCGGCTGGTCACCGCTCACTTTCACAGTCTGGTCATGCTGTGTTACCTTCCTGGCGGCTGGTCACCGCTCACTCTCACAGTCTGGTCATGCTGTGTTACCTTCCTGGCGGCTGGTCACCACTCACTTTCACAGTCTGGTCATGCTGTGTTACCTTCCTGGGGCTGGTCACCGCTCACTTTCACAGTCTGGTCATGCTGTGTTTACTCTTCCTGGCTGCTGTGCTCACCGCTCACTTTCACAGTCTGGTCAGCTGTGTTACCTTCCGAGTGGCTGTCACCGCTCACTTTCACATCTGGTCATGCGTATTACTCTTCCATGGCTGGTCACTCGACTCACTTTCCAGTCTGGTCATGTGTACTGTGGTACCTCTCACTGGTGACTGCTTGGTCACCCTCACTTTCCAGTCTGGTCTTTAATCTCTCGTGCTGTACCTACCTGGCGGCTGGTCACCGCTCACTTTCAGTCTGGTCATGCTGTGTTACCTTCCTGGCGGCTGGTCACCGCTCACTTTCAGTCTGGTCATGCTGTGTGTACCTTCCTGGCGGCTGGTCACCACTCACTTTCAGTCTGGTCATGCTGTGTTACCTTCCTGCGGCTGGTCACCGCTCACTTTCACAGTCTGGTCATGCTGTGTTACCTTCCTGGCGGCTGGTCACCAGCTCACTTTCACAGTCTGGTCATGCTGTGTTACCTTCCTGGTGGCTGGTCACCGCTCACTTTCACGTCTGGTCATGGTTACTGCTGTCACGCACTTACGCTGTCCTGTGTTACCCTGGCTGGTCACCGCTCACTTTCACAGTCTGGTCATGTGCTGTGTTTAGCCTATCCTGGGGCTGGTCACCGCTCACTTCGTCACTTTATTGTCTGGTCACTGCTGTTGTTACTTCCTGGCGGCTGGTCACCGCTCACTTTCAAGTCTGGTCATGCTGTGTTACCTTCCTGGCGGCTGGTCACCGCTCACTTTCACAGTCTGGTCATGCTGTGTTACCTTCCTGGCGGCTGGTCACCGCTCACTTTCTACAGTCTGGTCATGCTGTGTATTGTCACCTATTCCTGGTCGGACCTGGTTCACCGCTCACTTTCACAGTCTGGTCATGTGTGCTCTGCGCTGTCACCGTTCACAGTCTGGTCTGCTGTGTACCTTCCTGGTGCTGGTCACCGCTCACTTTCACAGTCTGGTCATGCTGTGTTACCTTCCTGGCGGCTGGTCACCGCTCACTTTCACAGTCTGGTCATGCTGTGTTACCTTCCTGGCGGCTGGTCACCGCTCACTTTCAGTCTGGTCATGCTGTGTTACCTTCCTGGCGGCTGGTCACCGCTCACTTTCACAGTCTGGTCATGCTGTGTTACCTTCCTGGCGGCTGGTCACCGCTCACTTTCACAGTCTGGTCATGCTGTGTTACCTTCCTGGGGCTGGTCACCGCTCACTTTCAGTCTGGTCATGCTGTGTTACCTTCCTGGGGCTGGTCACCGCTCACTTTCACAGTCTGGTCATGCTGTGTTACCTTCCTGGCGGCTGGTCACCGCTCACTTTCACAGTCTGGTCATGCTGTGTTACCTTCCTGGGCTGGTCACCGCTCACTTTCACAGTCTGGTCATGCTGTGTTACCTTCCTGGCGGCTGGTCACCGCTCACTTTCACAGTCTGGTCATGCTGTGTTACCTTCCTGGCGGCTGGTCACCGCTCACTTTCACAGTCTGGTCATGCTGTGTTACCTTCCTGGCGGCTGGTCACCGCTCACTTTCACAGTCTGGTCATGCTGTGTTACCTTCCTGGCGGCTGGTCACCGCTCACTTTCACAGTCTGGTCATGCTGTGTTACCTTCCTGGCGGCATGGTCACCGCTCACTTTCACAGTCTGGTCAGGGCTGTGTTACACCCTTCCTGGCGGCTGGTCACCGCTCACTTTCACAGTCTGGTCATGCTGTGTACCTTCCTGGCGGCTGGTCACCGCTCACTTTCACAGTCTTTCTAGACAGGAATATTTTAATACTCCAAGAAATTGTTAACTGAACATTATTTTTCTTGATTTATGAAGCTATAACTCATGACAAATTCGTAATTATTGTTAGTAATATTGCTATTTTTACCATTATTATATTTTTTCATTCATAATAATAATAATAATAAACTAGAAACTAATAAAAATAATACTATCAATAATATAATAATAATATAATAATAATAATAATAATATAATAATAATATATAATAATAATCATTAATAAAAATATTATTAATAATAATAATAATAATATAATTAATAATATTATAATAATATATAATAATATATAATAATATTATTATTATTATTATTATTATTATTATTATTATTATTATTATTATTATTATTATTATTATTATTATAATAATAATATGATTATTATTATTTCCATATGATGATGCAGATTCCCTGTGGATAAGCTGGATTTGTGGCGTCGTACGCCAATCATTGTGGTGTGTGGGTAAGGCGTTTTATCAGGACATCCTACCTCATAGCGGCTGAGCCTTCGCCAGCCACAACCACCACTCACCACGCCCCTCACTGGTCACTCACCTTGTGACTCATAACAATGTCTCTCTTATCACTCCTATATTGTTGCTTCCTTGCCCCATTCTGCGACTCACATTTCTTGTTGCCCTGGGTCAGCGCTTACGGTAACACCTGTACTTTGCTGGCTTCCAAGGATGGATATTTTATAATGACTGCTGCTCTCCCAGTGGAGCTTCCAATATGGTTTCCTCAGTAGAGGTTCCAAGATGGCTCCCTCAGTGGAGGTTCCTAGACAGATCCCTGGCTCCCTCAGTGGAGGCTCCAAGACGGCTCCCTCAGTTGAATATATATTGGATTAACATAGGAGAAATGTTATATATTTTTAAGTTTTAAAGTTTTTCCTTTTCTAATGTGTTGAGACTCTGCTACAAGAAGTCGTCCTGAGCGTCTTTATGTTGTTACTGGATTTGTAATTAGTTCACCTGTTTCATGTTGTCTGTGTTGACACTCTCCTGAGCCGTGTTAGTGTCCCACACTCAGTGACACTAGTGACCTAACTTACGTTGGACTACGTGCGGCCAGCAGTAACAGTCTAGTTGATCAGGCCCTGATCCACCGGGAGGCCTGGTAATAGACCGGGACGCGGGGGGCGTTGATCTTCGGAATGCCCTGCAGGTAGACTCCAGGTAGACCTCCCAACTCTAGTTTGTCCAGCACAGAGAATTTTCTATTGGTCATCATTTCATTAGCAGTTGGTGTCAAGCTTTGCTTGGTGTCATTCCTTACTTCTTGGAATGTATTAGTCGTTGTATTCGAGGTTTGCGAGGTTTCTGATCATCGAGTATCGTTTTTCTGTGGACTAAACAAGACACAGCCATGGATGACAATGGTCACCCTCTACTGTGTTCCCTCATATAAATCGTCCATCATTAATTTACTAGAGGAAACATCTGCACCGATTATATCTGTGATGTGAGAAAAAGAGACAAAATTCTCTTTCCCACCACCAGGAAGGAACTGAAAAAACGTCGCTGAAAGGATAATCTCGGTGGAGACACCACGATCACACTGACGTATAATACCAGCTGACTTGATTCATCTTATACGTAACAAGTTTTTTACCAACATAGTCCTGCCAGCACTATTTCCAACACAAACCTTCCAGAGGTCTTCTACCAACAGTCTTCTGGTAACAATCCTTCCAGTAGTATTCTTCCAATATCGTCCAGTCTTATACACTTGAATCCTACCAACAGAATCCTAAGAAAAGAATCCTGTCAATAAGTCTTCTATCAGGTATTTACCAGACAGGTAACATACAGTGTTATTAACTCTGGTGTAGCAGACAGACTTTATACACATCACAACACAACCTGTGAAACAAACTTCTAGTTCCCTTCTACAATTGAGTCTTTTTCTTTACTTTCCGGCTTTGTGCCATGTATCTCTGCAACATAGTGCACCACAACATTCAGTGCGCAATATATGTTAACATTAATACATCACAGTACATAACAACAGTATCGGAGATATGAACAGAGACGTACTGGCCAGGTTGTGGCAGTGACCACCAAAATTCTTATTGTCAAGAGATCGAATCATCCAAGTTGACAACTTTCATTTTCATTTCAGAGAGTTTTGTGTTTTGCGTCTGTAGTGGTGAACATTATTTTCATTAATGAAGAGGTGAGAGAAGTGTTTATGTGAGGTAAGGGAATATGCGAATCATGCGTAAACATATACATAAGTAAAGAACACTTATATAAAGGAAAGCTGCACTTCGGTTCATTTATAGGTTTGGAAAATATAAATGAGAGATGTTACTAGAGTTCAAAATGTATTTAATCTTAGGTAATGTTTTGATAAGTAGTGTTGAAGTAAGTTATAATATGTAAGAAAGACGGTAAATATTTACACAAAAAACTGGGTATTAGATAATGTTGAGTGATGTCACCTGTGGTCTTAAAGACCTGCCATGTCACTGTACTTTGGTCAAAAGACAACGTGTACAAAGCAAGGCATCATGTAGACCAGGTGTCACTGTAAACAGAGCCATACACAATAATATGAACACATGACACTCTACCATACATACAACATATACACGTGACACTCATACACAATGATAATTACTCCTCTATAAAGTATATATTGTAGTTAGTGTGGTAGGTATAAGATGGAAACTTATAATTACGGTCAGGAAGATTTGAATGTCGGGTTTTCTGTGATTGTAGGTTTGTTTATTAAAAATAGTTCTTAATAAGATAAAAAAGTGAAAGAAGGAGGAATGTTTAAAAAATTTAAGAAATTTCTAAAAAAAGAGGTAAATTTTTAAAAGTTGTATGTATATATACAAGTATATGCTTATAAGAGAGAGAGAAGATAATGGAGCAGTAAGAAGACTTATATATACTTAAATAAAATCATAAGAATGAGCTGCATAAAAATAATTAATCCCTATAAAGAAGAATTCTCCCTCAAAGTCGAGGATTCCACTTTATGGAGGATTAATTATTATACATACTAACATGTACACATGACATTCTTCAACACATAATAACATGTACACATGACACACATACACAATAACACATAAGCATTACATTCATTCATACATAATAACATGACACACAGTCCTCCACTAGTGTCTCAAACGTGTCCCATCTTTATATATTCACATGTTTCACAAAGAATGTTAAACTACAATAAACCAACATTCTTTGGCGTATATGTGTGCGTATATGTAATACATGTGATTGTGTGAATGTTTTTCATGCATGCAAGTGTATGCATAATGGAGTATGCGTAAAGTACGTGTGATGAAATGTATAAATATATGTGAAAATACTTACATATGTGTATGTTTGTGCGCTTGTTAGCCTTCCAGTGTCAAATGTAAAAGACGAATAAATATATAAAAATGATGGAGGTAGACAAATTCATCAACATTTGGGCATTCATTTTCATAAATAAAACACTCACAAATACTTTTAAACTGATAAATAAGTAAAAAAATCTTGTTTTCAGTATAAAGTCATAGTGTAACATAAAAGGATTTCCAAAATTTATCTTAATTAGCCTCTCCTCGGTGGCTGAGCTGTGTGGCAGCTTGGTCTCGTCTAGCTGGTGTACGGTCGTGGCTGTCTTGGTGGGTGTAATTACTGGACGCAGTTTTCTGTGTGTCACCTCCAGTAATTCCACCCACCTGGACAGTCTCTACCGTAGACCAGCTAGACAAGACCAAGTTTCCATGCAACAAGGTCACTGGGGTGGTAACAGCTGACTCTGGGGAAGAGGGGAAGGGAGTCCACCTGAGGGACAAAGTGGACTCCTGGAGACACTGATCCGGGAAGGCACCACCGACTAGGTAAGTGGGGAAGGGAATGACATCCGGGAGCGAACGGATGGATTCCTGGATACATGAACTGGGGAAGGCATGATCCGTGTTGAGGCTGACCTTGGGAAGTGGGGAAGGGAAGACATCCGGGGTAACGGATTCCTGGATACATGAACCTGGGGAAGGCAAGAATACGCTGACCTTGGGTAAGTGGGGAAGGGAAGACATCCGGAGGCGAACGGATGGATTCCTGGAACATGAACCGGGGAAGGCAGCCAGAGACTGCTGACCTTAGGGAGTGGGAAGGGGAGACATCCGGGGCGAACGGATGGATTCCTGGATACATGAACCTGGAGGAAGGGTGGCTGTGAGGACTGACCTTGGGGACGTGCGGAAGGGAAGACATCCGGGAGCGAACGGATAGATTCCTGGATACATGAACCTGGGGAAGGCAAGAATACAGGTTGGTGAGGCTGACCTTGGGGAAGTGAGGAAGGGGAAACATCCGGAGGCGGACGGATGGATTCCTGGATACATGAACCTCGGGAAGGCTGAGGCTGGAAGGCAGAGAGAGACAGAGAGGCGAGGCTGACCTTAGGGAAGTGAGGAAGGGGAGACATCCGGGGGCCCACGGATGGATTCCTGGACACATGAACCTGGGGAAGGCGAGGGGGGTGGACCTTAAAGACGAACCACTGGCCTCCACGTGGCAAGGTCTGGTAACTCAGAGATAACTCTGAGGCTGACAGTGGTCGCAAATAATAATTTTTAGTTGTAGCTACAGTGAGAGTAAAAGGTAGATGGGATACAATCACAAAAGTTATTTTATTGCATATTTCGTAAAAAATTATTTTTTTAGCTAAAATATGCCTCGAAAAATATTTAGTTCGCTTTCTTTTCCCGAAAAATTCAATTGCAGTAGCAATTCCAATTAAAAGTGTGATTATTTATGTATTTTAGCTAAAAATTCATGTTCTTCAGAAAAGCGTTCTAACAGCTCCAAATCGTCGAAATATACAATAAAATACCATTTTAGCCCATTTTCCTGAGATTTTAATGCTTTATATATTTAAAAAAAATAGTGAATATTCAAAAATAATACATATTTTAAAGGACATTTACTGGTATTTAAAAAAAAAATATATAAATTATTAATATATGTTGAAAAACGACATAAAACGTTATTATATTGCATATTTCGAAAAATCAAGGCTTTCTCAATCTTGAAATTTTTAGCCTATAAATAAGCTTCTTCAAAAAATCTTAAATTTTGCTTAATTTTCCAGTTAAATTAAATTGCAGCAGCAATTCTAATTAAAAGTGTGAAAATATATGTATTTTAGCTAAAAATTAAGATTTGCCAGGAAAAGAGATCAAAATTTAAGATAGCAAATTAAATTTTAGCCCTTTCATAGTTTTTTAATGTTTCACATATTTAATGAACATTTACTATGATTTTTAAAAAAATGTAAATTATTTAAAAATATTAAAAAACGACTAAAAACGTTCTTTTATTCCATTTTTCCATGATTCAAGGCTTAATAACACATTTCCTGAAAAACTTAACTTTTTAGCTAAAATTTGCCTAGATATAAACTACTTCAAAAAATATTAAATTTCGCTGACTTTTACCAAAAAATTCAATTGCAGCAGCAATTCTAATTAAAGGTGTGATTATTTTAGCTAAAAATTCATGTTCTCCAGAAAAACGTTCAAACAGCTCCAAATCGTCGAAATATACAATAAAATACCCTTTCAGCCCATTTTCCTGAGATTTTAAATGCTTTATATATTTAAAAAAAAATACTGAATATTCAAAAATAATACAGATATTAAAGGACATCTACTTTGTTTTTTAATCAAATCAAAAAATATTTAAAAATTTGATAATCGACATCAAAGGTTATTTTATTGCATATTTCGATGAATCAAGGCTCTCAATGATTTTCTTAAAAACTTGAATTTTCTAGCTCAAAAAATATTAAATTTCGCTTACTTTTTCAATTCAATTCAATTACATCAGCTATTGTAATTAAAAGTGTGATAATTTATTTCAGCTAAAAGTTGAGGTTTGCCAGAAAAGCTGTAAAACAGCTCTGAATAGTCGAAATATGCAATAAAATACTATTTTAGCTCATTTTTCTGAGTTTTTTAATGATTTATAAATATTTTTAGAAAATATTAAATATACAAAAATATTATGTATTTTTATTGACATTTACTGGTATTTTTTAAAAAATATATAAATTATTAATATATATTGAAAAACGACATAAAACGTTATTATATTGCATATTTCGAAGAATCAAGGCTTTCTCAATCATTTCCTGAAAAATATGATTTTTTAAATTAAATATGCCTATAAATAAGCTTCAAAAAATCTTAAATTTTGCTTACTTTTCAAGTTAAATTAAATTGCAGCAGCAATTCTAATTAAAAGTCTTAAAATGTATGTATTTTAGCTAAAAATTAAGATTTGCCAGAAAAGAGTTCTAAATTGTCGAAAAATACAATAAAATACCATTTTAGCACATTTTTCTGAGTTTTTTAATGTTTCAAATATTTAAAAAAATATGAAATATTGAAAGAAATTATATTTTAATTTTTACTACGATTTTTAAAAAATGAAAATTATTTAAAAATTTAAAAAACTACTTAAAACGCTTTTATTGCATTTTTCGATGATTCAAGGCATAATAAAACATTTCCTGAAAAACTTGACTTTTTAGCTAAAATATACCTATACATAAACTACAAAAAATATTAAATTTCGCTTACTTTTCCCGAAAAATTCAATTGCAGTAGCAATTCTTATTAAAAGTCTAATAATTTATGTATTTTAGGTAAAAATTCAGATTTGCCAGAAAAGCATTCAAACAGCTCCAAATTGTCGTAATATGCAATAAAATACCATTTTCGTATTTTCTGAGCTTTTTGTTGATTATATATATTTAAAAAATATTAAATATTAAAAAATAATTCATATTTTATAGGATATTTACTTTGATTTTTAAAAAAATATTTAAAAATATTAAAAGACGACATGAAACGTTATTTTATTGCATATTTCGATGAATCAAGGCTTTCTCAATCATTTCCTGAAAAACTTAATTTTTTAGCTTAAATATGTCTATATATAAGCTTCTTCAAAAAATATTAAATTTCGCTTACTTTTCAAGTTAAATTCAATTACAGCAGCAATTCTAATTAAAAGTGTGATAATTTATGTGTTTTAGGTCAAAATTGAGGTTTGCCAGAAAAGCGGAAAAACAGCCCTAAATCGTCGAAATATGCAATAAAATACCATTTTAGCTCATTTTTCTGAGTTCTTTAATGTTTTATATATATTTTTAAAAAATATTAAATATACAAAAATATTATGTATTTTTTAAAATAATAAATTATAATTATATATTGAAAAACTATTATGTAACAACAAAATATTATGTAACAACATTTTCTATCCAGATTATTCTGAATTCTATTAAAATTTATAATCAAGAATTTCCTTTTCCCGTCATTGTCTGTGCAATACATTTTAACAGCTGTATGAGAAAGTGCATATATGTGCATGCGAATGTGTGCACATGTGCGAATGTTATGGGAGGTTAGAATACGAAATACTGTATATGTGTCTGGGAATTTATGTTTACATACTTCTTGTCAGTGTGTGTGTGTGTGTGTGTGTGTGTGTGTGTGTGTGTGTGTGTGTGTGTGTGTGTGTGTGTGTGTGTGTGTGTGTGTGTGTGTGTGTGTGTGTGTGGTTATGAATAATTTCTCTCAGGAGGTCAAAGAAGTGAAGACCTAAAGAGTAAAAACAATACAAGTTTCCCTCGACTTGTTTACATCTTCACAAGTCTCGTTACGAATATCTTGAAATACTCTATAACAACATTCTCCACTTTGTTTATTCAGGATTCTATTAAAATTTATACTCAACAATTTCTTTATTTCCGTTTTATTGGTTTTGCAATATAATTTAATTTTAATTGAAATGAGAGAAAATGCAGATATGCGTAAGTGAATGTGTGAACATGTGTCAACATGTGTCAACATGTGTGTGAGTCATATAGAGTTTACATTGCCACGTACTATACGTGTCCGAGAGAAATTGTGTTTACATACATGTTAAAGAGGGACGAGAGGAAAATGTGTATTGTGATTATCATGTGTGTGGGTGTGTATTTGTGTGTATGGGTGTGTATTTTTGTGTATGGGTGTGTATTTGTGTGTATGGGTGTGTGTGTGTGTTTGATTGGAGGTGCAAAAATATCTGTTTGAGTATATACAAAGAATGAAATGCAACACAAAGAAAAGCGGTAATTATTTGTTGCAGTTTTCATGGTGGAAATAAATAAATTCGCATACGAACATACATATGTACACAATAAAACGTTCACACATACAGTTATACAGCTACATAAGCGAGAACAAAACAAATTGCTTGAACACATTGTGAAACAAATAGAAGTCTGAGATTTTCAGTTAGTAACCTCTGCTTGGTGGGTGAGGGTGGAATTACACCACACAGATTTCTCTGTCTCGTCCTGAAGTTCTTTCACCCGGAATGTCTCGACTGTACTTACAAAAGACATAATTCCAACCTAGCAAGGTCGCCTGGGACCCCCAGAATGTGGGGAAGGCAAGACATCCAGTAGGAAGACATCCGTCTGCCTACTGGATATCTGCCTACTGGATGTCTGCCTACTGGATGGGATTGAGATAGGAAGCTAGAGGCTCACGTTTGTGAAGTGAAGGACACACACACACACACACACACACACACACACACACACACACACAATACAGGAGAGTACATATGCAGGCAAATGTAGATGGTAAAGTGTGTCAAGGTTTAACAAGAAGTGTCAGGGTAGGTGGTTTAGATTAAGGCCGCTTCCTTGATAAGTGATGTAACAGTATTGGAAAAGGCTGTTAGAGAATAGTGGATTCAACATAATAGCTGGTAAACAATTTGAATTTCTGTCTACAACATCCTATAATTATTATCTGAAAAGTTATTATAGAAGAAACTGTTGAATAAGGAAATGGATAAAGATAGATCATTTACCAAGACTATCAGAAAAACCTTTGCTAGTGCTATCAGATATATAAAGATCACTGGGTTATATGAAGTAATACCAGAGATATATATGTTAGGCTTATACATAGTAACACTAGACATACATAGTAACACTAGACATACATAGTAACACTAGACATACATAGTAACACTAGACATACATAGTAACACTAGACATACATAGTAACACTAGACATACATAGTAACACTAGACATACATAGTAACACTAGACATACATAGTAACACTAGACATGCAAAGATCACAATATTGTGAAACGTAGTAAAATTAGAAAAGCAAATTTTACGCTTTTATATATGGTAATATCAAGGATACAAAGATAACGCTGTTGTGTATAACAATATCAGAATTATAAATATTACGCTTATACATAATACAATGTTTAATACAATAACACCTGAAATAGATGCAGTGATAAGGAAGTTATACATAGAAACATACAAATATCACACTTTCATATGAATGAAAACTCAAATGAGTACATAAAAAGCTATGACATTTAAATAGACGAATTAAAAAACAATGAGTGGCTTCTCCATGGTAGTTTAGGTAGAGGAGTTCTTCTCTTCTGGCTGGACTATGTTTCTAGCCTTCCTGGGCGGATGTATTTACTGGGCGCAGATTTTTCTGTGTGTCCTCCCCAGTAATTACATCTGCTTGTATATATTGATATTTAAACATTTGTGTTCTAATACTATCATATGGGCAGTGTCTTCATGGGTTTGCCAGCATTTAAGAGTTAAGTTCCTCTCTGAGGAAATTTGTATTTGGGGTTCAACAGCTCTCAACGCCCACATCAAATGATCGAGAACAATTCCATTTTTACATTTTATTATGTGATAACATTTGCAAATTATGATGTATAGAACATATTTTCAACATTGTCAAGAAGTGCAAACACTGACTGATCGAACAAGTGCAAACACTGACTGATCTGAACAAGTGCAAACACTGACTGATCGAACAAGTGCAAACACTGACTGATCGAACAAGTGCAAACACTGACTGATCGAACAAGTGCAAACACTGACTGATCTAACAGTTGTAACATTTAAAGTTTATTCTAAATTGTACTCTGCATTGCCCTTTTTTCATACGTATAACGAGAGAGCACAATATTACTGAGACCTGTTGCATAGCGTACTGAAATATATTGTACTGAAATATATAGTGTCGGAGACATGGCTAGGTTGTAGCAGCGACCTCCAAACTTCTTTTTGCCAGGTGATCCCGCGTACCTACCTGGAGTTTACCTGGAGAGAATTCCAGGGGTCAACGCCCCCGCGGCCCGGTCTGTGACTAAGCCTCATGTTGGACCAGAGCCTGATCAACCAGGCTGTTACTGTTGGCCGCACGCAGTCCAACGTACGAACCACAGCCTGGCTGGTCAGGTACCGACTTTAGGTGCCTGTCCAGTGCCTGCTTGAAGACAGCCAAGGGTTTGTTGGTAATCCCCCTGATGTATGCTGGGAGGCAGTTGAACAATCTTGGGCCCCTGACACTTATTGTGTTGTCCCTCAACGTGCTAGTGGCACCCCTGATTTGCATTGGGGGGATGTTACATCGTCTGCCGAATCTTTTGCTTTCGTAGGGAGTGATTCTCGTGTGCAAGTTTGGTACTAATCCCTCGAGAATTTTCCACGTGTATATAACAATGTATCTCTCCCTCCTGCGTTCTAGGGAGTACAGGTTTAGAAACTTCAAGCGTTCCCAGTAATTGAGGTGGTTTATCACAGCTATTGTTTTCATCACATAAATTTTGTTTGTGTGTGCAGCGCATTTATGGACCTGTGCTTTTCAATCACAAAAGACAAGTAACCAAAGAAATAATATTTATTACATTTGTCATTGAAGTTGACAATTAGATTAAGAATCGTGCAGTCATTTGCACACAGTACAACGTTCACACATACGCATTTTCTGCTACATAACTGAAAAAATATATATATTAATAAAGATACATACTGTGATGAAAGTGGGACTAAAATTTTCATTGGGTATCTTGGTGTACTTTCATGTCTGTTTGAGGGTGTAATTTCAAGACATAGATTTCTCCTGTAATTCGTCCACCAGGAAAGTCTCCACCGTAGATAGTAAAGACAATTATAATCCAGCAAGGTCGCCTGGGACCTCCGGAAAGTGCGGAAGGCGAGACAAATCCAGTAGACAGACGAATGAATTCCTGGACACAAGATCCTGGGGAGGGATTGATGTGGAAGCACACGCGCACGCACGCGCACACGCAGGCAGGCAGGCACACACACACACACACACACACACACACACACACAAAGAAGACCGCAGACGGAGTACAGTCTAGGGGGCCAGAGACTACAAACCTCAATCAAGGAAAAATATCTTGGGGTGAGTATAACACCAGGCACATCTCCTGAAGCGCACATCAACCAAATAACTGCTGCAGCATACGGGCGCCTAGCAAACCTAAGAACAGCATTCCGACATCTTAATAAAGAATCGTTCAGGACCCTGTACACTGTGTACGTTAGGCCCATACTGGAGTATGCAGCACCAGTTTGGAACCCACATTTATCCAAGCACGTAAAGAAGCTAGAGAAAGTGAAAAGGTTTGCAACAAGACTAGTCCCGGAGCTAAGGGGTATGTCCTACGAGGAGAGGTTAAGGGAAATCGACCTGACGAAACTGGAGGACAGGAGAGATAGGGGGGACATGATAACGACATATAAAATACTGAGAGGAATTGACAAGGTTGACAGAGACAGAATGATCCAAAGATGGGACACAGCAACAAGGGGACACAGTTGGAAGTTGAAGACTCAGACGAATCCCAGGGATGTTAGGAAGTATTTCTTCAGTCACAGAGTAGTCGGGAAGTGGAATAGCTTGGGAAGCGATGTAGTGGAGGCAGGAACCATACATAGCTTTAAGAAGAGGTATGATAAAGCTCATGGCGCAGGGAGAGTGACCCAGTAGCGGCCAGTGAAGAGGCGGGGCCAGGAGCTATGTCTCGACCCCTGCAACCACAACTAGGTGAGTACAACTAGGTGAGTACACACACAAACACACACACACACACACACACACACACACACTAACACACACAAACACACAACGAGTCATGGTACGTGACGAATGGGGTTCCACAAGGGTCAGTTCTAGGACCTGTACTGCTTTTGGTACATGTGAATGACATAACGGAAGGGATAGACTCAGAAGTGTCCCTGTTTGCAGATGATGTGAAGTTAATGAGAAGAATTAAATCAGTCGAGGATCAGGCAGGACTACAAAGAGACCTAGACAGGCTACAAGCCTGGTCCAGTAACTGGCTCCTTGAATTTAACCCTGCCAAATGTAAAGTCATGAAGATCGGGGAAGGGCAAAGAAGACCGCAAACAGAGTATAATCTAGGTGGCCAAAGACTGCAAACCTCACTCAAGGAAAAAGATCTTGGGGTGAGTATAATACCGAGCACATCTCCTGAGGCACACAGCATACGGGCGGCTGGCAAACCTAAGAATAGCGTTCCAATACCTCACTAAGGAATCGTTCAAGACTCTGTACACCATATACGTCAGGCCCATACTGGAGTATGCAGCACCACTTTGGAACCCACACCTGGTCAAGCACGTCAAGAAATTAGAGAAAGTGCAAAGGTTTGCAACAAGACTAGTCCCAGAGCTAAGGGGATTGTCCTACGAAGAAAGGTTAAGGGAAATCGGCCTGACGACACTAGTGGACAGGAGGGTTTGGGGAGACATGATAACGACATATAAAATACTGCGAGGAATGGATAAGGTGGACAGAGACAAGATGTTCCAGAGAGGGGACACAGAAACAATGGGTCACAATTGGAAGTTGAAGACTCCTATGAGTCAAAGGGATGTTAGGAAGTATTTCTTCAGTCATAGAGTTGTCAGGAAGTGGAATAGCCTAGAAAGTGACGTAGTGGAGGCAGGAACCATACATAGTTTAAGACGAGGTTTGATAAAGCTCATGGAGCAGGGAGAGAGAGGACCTAATAGCAATCAGTGAAGAGGTATGGCCAGGAGCTATGACTCGACCCCTGCAACCATAGATAGGTGAGTACAAATAGGTGAGTACACACACACGCGCGCGCGCGCACACCACACACACACACACACGTGAAGCAGTATCGTTAATAGTGCTCCCGGGATTTAGCGTCTAGCAGCTGTCCTACGTTATTATTAGCGGTCATCGTACGTTATTGAATCAGTGAACATACCTACAAGAGTGTAACAACTTTCTAGTGTGAATAATGTGGTAAGATCAAGAATTTTACAATTTATATTTGAATGCGGGTGAGTTTACTGGAAGCTGTGAGTGAGGGTAGCAATCAGCTGGTCAGTGCCGGCGACAGTGTTGACACAAATAATCAAAACAATCATATTTAATGGGTCAAGATTTGTTATGACCATAATACTAAAGGAAAAGCGTGAATACCAAGTTTTTTATGCATGATAAAATCTACGGAGTGAGTTACAAAGTGAAGATCATAGCAGCCACCACCAGGAGCCGCCATTGTTGTGCAGACGACGTCACTTGCCTATGTGTGGCAGCAATTTTTGGTTGGTGTCTAAAGTGTCAGTGTCTCGCCCTGCTGGTTGTATGCTATACCATCACTCTCTCCCTAACTTTTAGTGCCAGCAGATACATAGGAATAACCTTGACAATATTTAGTAAGTGATTTCAAATCTTCAGAAGAGTTGTATAGCCTAGTGACCCCCCTCCCTTTTTTCTCAAAGAACGACAAGCTAGTAAACGTGCACGCACACACTAACACACGTGTACACCAGTAAGTATTATAATAGTAAATATTAGTGTACATTAATAAGGATTAGTGAGAAATACTTCTATAATCTCCAAAAGAGTAGCCTAGCGTGATAAAGCGACCCCCTTCCTTTGTTCTTAAAGAACGACAAGCCAGTAAACGTGCACGCGCACACATACACACGTGTACACCAGTACGTATTATAGTATTAAATATTAGTATATGTTAATGTGGAATAGGGTGTGAAATATTTCTATTATAATCTATTATAATAAGGGCTCTGGTGGCTATGGTGGCTAAAGCTCTCGCTTCACACGGCGAGGGCCTGGGTTCGATTCCCAGCCAGGGCAGAAACATTGGGCGTGTTTCTTTACACCTGTTGTCTATGTTCCCCATCAGTAAAATGGGTACCTGGGTGTTAGTCGACTGGTGTGAGTCGCATCCTGGGACACTGACCTAATCTGCCCGAAATGCTCAGCATAACAAGGGACTTTCTATATAGTAGTATGTCACTGACGTCAGCTAGGCCTGTATACCATGTACTTGTACTTGTAGTAAATAAAGATATTATTATTATTATAATCGAAAGAGTAGCGTGGTCTAGCGTGTTAAGTGACCCCTCCCCTTTTTTCAAAGACTGAGACGCGCGTGCGCACGCACACACACACACACACACACACACACACACACACACACACACACACTACACACACCTAGGCCTAGTGTCTAATCGACATGTGCCTAGGACAAAAATGGTAACTAACTAACTAACACACACTCATACACTCATACTCACATATTCACGTACTGAGACAAACCTAACCTAACATATTAGATCATAAATCCCTCCCCTCCACCACACACCTATTTTTTACACAAAGCTGAAGGAGCTAGAGCATCCTAACAGGATAAAAAATGGGATCTCAAAAGGGAGGACGTAAAGGCAAGGGAACTGAGGATGGTTGGTCTGAAAAGGAAGAATGGGTAGAACGGCTCAATAACAAAATTGATAAAGAATGGGAAAAAAGGATAAATGAGCTTTACAATAACATGTTAGAGAAGATATCTGCAGAGAGCAAAAAGTGGGAATCACGAGCTGTAGTAGCTGAGGCAAAGATACATAGACTGGAGGAAGAAATGGATGTGCTGAAGCAAGATATAAAGATGAGGTCCGAAAGGAGTAAGGTGACTGAAATAGGAACATCAGTAGGCAGGGAGGGGACTGAAGGAGGGGATGGAGCTAAGAAGTACTATCAGGTCATCACAGTGTCCAGGAGATGATAAGGTAAACAACAAAGGAGATGCTTAAATCAAATCCAGAGATATTGAGAGAAAAGAAATGGGAAGAAGAGAGGGAGAGGTCAATAATTATTCATGGGCTTCAGGAGGCTGAAGGGAAGACCTATGATGAAAGAAAGCATTGGGAGGAAACAGAGATTAAGAGCATCATTGCAATAACAGGAGAGAAGGACATGTCTCAGGTAGAAAATTTTCACAGATTTTCACACATTGTCAAGGAATTCAAAGACTGACTGATATAACCGTTGTAACATGAAAAGTTTGCACTGAAAAACGTATTGTAAATTGTACTCTTCATTGCCCTTTTCAAGGGATGTGTTGTAATACTCATAACGAGAGAGCACAACATTACTGATAACCAATGTGTTGTAGTTAATTATTCAACATTTACTTTTCCGAATCACTTCAGAACACCTAATTAACTACAAGTCCATTTAGAAATTATTGGTCTTCATGTTTCTCTCAGAGTATATTAAAAGCTGTTATTTACACATACTTTTTTGTCTTCACTTACATGTGAGGGCAAACAGTCAATTTTTTTAATATCAACACTAAGTTCCAAAATTCAAATAGAAGACTGGTTTTTAACCTAGGACTGACCCCTGTGGAACCCCACTCGTCACAGGCGCCCACTCTGACACCTCGCCACGTACCATGACTCGCTGCTGTCTTCCTGACAGGTATTCCCTGATCCATTGGAGTGCCTTCCCTGTTATCCCTGCCTGGTCCTCCAGCTTTTGCCCTAATCTCTTGTGTGGAACTGTGTCAAACGCCTTCTTACAGTAAAAGAAAATGCAATTTACCCACCCCTCTCTCTCTTGTCTTACTGCTGTCACCCTGTCATAGAACTCCAGTAGGTTAGTGACACAGGATTTCCCGTCCCTGAAACCTTGTTGGCCGTCGTTGATAAGCTCATTTCCTTCTATTTGTTCCACCACTCTTCTCCTGTTAATCTTCTCCATAACTTTGCATACTATTCAGGTCAGTGACACTGGTCTGTAGTTTAGTGCTTCATGTCTGTCTTCTTTTTTAAAAATTGGGACTACATTTGCTGACTTCCATGTGTGTGTGTGTGTGTGTGTGTACTGACCTAATTGTGGTTGCAGGGGTCGAGACTCAGCTCCTGGCCCCGCCTCTTCGCTGTCCGCTACTGGGTCTCTGCTCTCCCTGCTCCATGAGCTTTATCATACCTTGTCTTAAAACTATGTATGGTTCCTGCCTCCACTATATCTTTCTCTAGACTATTCCACTTCCTGACTACTCTGTGGCTGAAGAAATGCTTCCTAACATCCCTTTGACTCATCTGAGTCTTCAGCTTCCAGTTGTGTCCCCTTGTTTCTGTGTTCCCTCTCTGGAACATCTTGTCACTGTCTACCTTGTCGATTCCCCGCAGTATTTTGTATGTCGTTATCATGTCTCCTCTGACGTGTGTGTGTGTGTGTGTGTGTGTGTGTGTGTGTGTTGTGTGGGGCACGTGCATAGTTTTGTGCATGTATATATGATGGTCAATTCGCAGGCTGCATTTGCGGAAATGCGCAAATAAGTGTAAAAATAAGTATGTGTGTAAGTCAGTTTACTTAGGTGCACGTAAAAACAGTTACAAAAATTATCATACATAGTAACATACAGGTAACCAAAAAAAAAAAAGGCAGATAAGGTGACTTATTTCCACTGAGCACACACACACACACAAACAAATACCCCACACACACTCCCCACACACACACACACACACACACACACACACACACACACACACAACTAAACCCACAGTACCCTGCTGGCCTATGGGTAAGTCTGCACCTTCCCGCACGGAGGCGGTTCCAATTCCAGTGGGCAGAAACATTTCGAAGTGTTTCCTTACACACACACACACACACATACATACAACAGGCCTAGTGTCTAATTGACATGTGCCTAGGACAAAATGGTAACTAACTAACTAACAGTGGAGGAACACATTGAAAAGATTGGGCTCATACATGACAATCGGCTTCAGAAATGGGAAATCCTGTGTCACAAATCTTCTTGAGTTCTACGACAAGGTAACAGAAGTAAGACAGGAGAGAGAGAGGGATGGGGAGATTGCATCTTTTTGGACTGTAAGCAGGCTTTTGACACAGTACCACACAAGACACTGGTGCAAAAATTAAAGGAGCAGGCAGGAATAATAGGGAAAATACTGCAATGGATCAGGGAATATCTGACATTAAGGAAGCAACGAGTGTTGGTACGTGAAGAAGTGTCAGAGTGGGCGCATGTGTCGAGTGGGGTTCCACAAGGGTCAGTCCTAGGTCCGGTGCTGTTTCTTATATGACATGATTGAAAGAATAGATTCAGAAGTGTCACTGTTCGCTGATGCTGTGAAACTGATGAGGAGAATACAAGCGGATCAGTTAAGATTATAAGGGGATCTGGACAGACTACAAGTCTGGTCCAACAAATGCCTCCTGGAGTTTAACCCCAGTAAGTGTAAGGTCGTGAAGATTGGGGAAGGACACAGAAGACCGCAGACGGCATACATGTTAGGGAATCAAAGGCTGCAAATATCACTTAAAAAAGGATCTCAGGGTAAGCATTATAACTAACATGTCTCCTGAGGCACACATCAATCAAATAACTGCGATTGGTAAACCTGAGATTAGCGTTTAGACATCTGAGTAAGGAGTCATTCACGACATTGTACACCGTGTACGTCAGGCCTATACTGGAGTATGCAGCACCAGTATGGAACCCTCACCTAGTCAAACACGTCACGAAATTGGAGAAAGTGCAAATATTTGCAACACGTTTAGTCCCGGAACTGAGAGGTGTCTTATGAGGAGAGGTAATGGAACGAAACCTGATGACACTAAAGGATAGGAGGGACAGTTGGGACATGATAACAACGTATAAAATACTGAGAGGAATTGACAAGGTGGACAGGGCTCGAATGTTTCAGAGATGGGATACAGGAACAAAGGGCCACAATTGGAAGCTGAAAACCCAGATGAGTCATAGGGATGTTAGGAAGTATTTCTTTAGCCTTAGAGTTGTCAGGAAGTGGAATAATCTGTAGAATGAAGTAGTGGAAGCAAGTTCCATACATAGCTTTAAGAAGAGGTATGATCAAGCTCATGGAGCAGGGAGAGAGTGAATTAGTATCAACCAGTGAAGAGGCAGGGCCTCTTCACTGGTTGATACTACACCTGGTTGATACGACCCTTGCAACCACATATAGGTGAGTACATATAGGCGAGTACACACAAGGTCCTAAGTACGGTGCTGTTTCTTGTATATGTGAATTGCATGACGGAATGGATAGATTCAGAAGATGTGAAACTAATGAGGAGAGTACAAGTCTGGTCCGACACTAAGTGCAAAGTCATGAAGCTTGGGGAAGAACAAAGAAGACCGCAGTCGGAGTACAGCTTAGGGGGATCAAAAGCTGCGAAACTCACTCAAGGAAAAGATGGAAGATAAACCATATGGGTATTACAGCAGGCAACCGAATTTAATTCCAGTAACTTGAAGTAAAATACAAATTACAGCATTAGAAGGTACTATGTAGGTAAAAATAACCTACATATAATAGTCTATTATTACCATTAGAAAATTATTAGAATTCTAAACAATAGCGTTATTAGCTATCAATGTAAGACTGCTCACGAATTTATGCAGAGATCTTTCACTTAGCATAAGACAAACATCATCTACAGAAAATACACAGGTTTGTCATAAGGCTGGTACATAAAAGGAGCAACAGCTGCTAAAAGTCTTTCTTGATCAAAGGAACTAGAGCTACCCTTCCCAAACTCAGCTCAAGCGTGATTATATTGCATTGCAGCGCTACTTAACTCCAAAGAGCTTAGTGCTTTCGTGTAAATACATTATTATAAGCTATGAATAGTGTGCGAATGGAAGAAAAGAATGAATATTTTAGTTATAAATAAACCACCAGGAGAACTCGAAACAACTTAATTAAGTTGCATAAATATAGATTTAGAAAAGTAGACTTAAGCACTAGTATTCCTCTTGATTTATAGATGAATGGAACCATTAACCAAGTACCGTCTTAGTTAACTAAATAAATAGATTAGAAACGTAAACAAACTGGGAAGATTTTGTGCCAGAAGAAGTTTACCAAATACCAACAGATCTACTGCAGTGCTTTTCTATTTTATAGTTACCAACCAACTTTACCTCAAATCTCAAAAAGTGTGCACAATAGGTGGGGAAAAAACGGATTATTTGGCATAGAAGAAATCATGGCAAGGAAACACAGAGGGAAGCTCGACAGCCACAGTATATCATAGAAGGCAAATATTCCTCCGATTGCACGCAACAAATATGTTGCGTGCAATCGGGGGATAGGCACGCAACATATTTGTACTCGTACTGTTGCTTCGCCAGTAGTACACAACAAGAAGAATCCTCGAAACACTACAGCAAAAAGGTTTATCCCTGCCTTCATAAGCATAAAAAGTAAATGTGACAGAAATATACCATCAGTAACACTAACTTCAAAAAGCAGGACCAAAAGCTAGAACTTAAAACATGATAAATCTACGTGGGAGTATGGAAGAAGACGTGGGAGTGTGGAAGAAGACGTGGGAGTGTGGAAGAAGACGTGGGAGTGTGGAAGAAGACGTGGGAGTGTGGAAGAAGACGTGGGAGTGTGGAAGAAGACGTGGGAGTGTGGAAGAAGACGTGGGAGTGTGGAAGAAGACGTGGAGTGTGGAAAAGACGTGGTAGTGTGGAAGAAGACGTGGTAGTGTAGAAAAGACGTGGTAGTGTGGAGAAGACATGGTAGTATGGAAAAGACGTGGTAGTATAGAAAAGACGTGGAAGTGTGGAGAAGACGTGGTAGTGTGGAGAACCCGTGGTAGTATAGAAAAGACGTGGAAGTGTGGAGAAGACGTGGTAGTGTGGAGAACCCGTGGTAGTATAGAAAAGACGTGGGAGTGTGGAAGAGGGCATGGGAGTGTGGAAAAAGAGGACGTGGGAGTGTGGAAGAAGAGGACGTGGGAGTATGGAAGAAGACGTGGGAGTGTGGAAGCAGAAGACGTGGGAGTGTGGAAGAAGAGGACGTAGGAGTGTGGAAGGAGAAGACGAAGGCGTGGGAGTGTGGAAGAAGACGTGGGAGTGTGGAAGAAGAAGACGTGGGAGTGTGGAAGAGGACGTGGGAGTGTGGAAGAGGACGTGGTAGTATGGAAGAGGACGTGGTAGTATGGAAGAGGACGTGGGAGTGTGGAAGTAGACGTGGGTGTGTGGAAGAAGAGGACGTAGGAGTGTGGAAGAAGACGAAGGCGTGGGAGTGTAGAAGAGGACGTGGGAGTGTGGAAGAGGACGTGGGAGTGTGGAAGAGGACGTGGGAGTGTGGAATCCAAACAGTGGCATGAGAAATTTACTGCATGAGGTACAGTGGAAAAGAGAACTATTGGGTAAAACAGTAAATGAATGATAGAATACATAACCACAAAATGCAAGGAGGCAGAAGAGAGGTTCGTACCAAGAGCGACAGAAACAATGGAAAGACAAGAACTAGCCATTGGTTCACCCAGAGGTGTAGAGAGGCCAAAACTAAGTGTGCTAGAGAACGAAAAAAGTATAGAAGACAAAAGACCCAGGAAAATAAGAAGATTAGCCAAAGAGCCAGAAAGGAATATGCGTGGATAAGGAGGGAGGCCCAGCGCAATACGAGAATGACAAAGCTTTGAAAGTCAAATCTGACCCAAAGCTGTTGTTATACAGCGAATTCCTAGCATTGTAAAAATCTCTAGTTGTGTCGATGCATGCAGGGGATCAGATGAAAAGCTGTAAGCCACCTGCCTGAAAGCTGGCTGCCTTGTATCAACGTCTAGCGTGAGCTGGACGCCAAGGTATTGGTACAGTGTGGTACGGTCGGTAAAGCACTGCGAACCTTGTTGCAAGGTTCGTAGGTTCGAGGCTCCTTCGGCCAGAGATCAGTGTTTGTGAATATTTCGCCTGCTCTTGCGAATTCCTAGCATATATATATATATATATATATATATATATATATATATATATATATATATATATATATATATATATATATATATATATATATATATATATTTTTATTATTATTAACACATCGGCCGTTTCCCACCAAGGCAGGGTGGCCCGACAAAGAAAAACTTTCATCATCATTCACTCCATCACTGTCCACTGTCTTGCCAGAGGGGTGCTTACACTACAGCTACAAAACTGCAACATTAACACCCCTCCTTCAGAGTGCCGGCACTGTACTTCCCATCTCGAGGAATCAAGTCCGGCCTGCCGGTTTCCCTGAAACCCTTCATAAATGTTACCTTGCCTACACTCCAACAGCACGTCAAGTCCTAAAAACCATTTGTCTACATTCGCTCCTATCTAACACACTCACGCACGATTGCTGGAAGTCCAAGCCCCTCGCACACAAAACCTCCTTTACACCCTCCCTCCAACCTTTTCTAGGCCGACCCCTACCCCGCCTTCCCTCCACTACAGATTTATACACTCTCGAAGTCATTCTATTTTGCTCCATCCTTTCTATATGTCCAAACCATCTCAATAACCCCTCCTCAGCTCTCTGGATAATAGTTTTGGTAATCCAACACCTCGTCCTAATCTCCAAACTACGGATTCTCTGCATTATATTCACACCACACATTGCCCTCAGACACGACATCTCCACTGCCTCCAGCCTTCTCCTTGTTGCAACATTCACAACCCATGTCTCACACCCATAAAAGAGGGTTGGTATAACTATACTCTCATACATTCCCCTCTTTGCTTTCATGGATAAAGATCTCAGTCTCCACAAGCTCCTCAGTGCACCACTCACCTTTTTTCCCTCGTTAATTCTATGATTCACCTCATTCTTCATATACCCATCTGCTTACACATCCACTCCCAAATATCTGAAAACATTCACTTCTTCCATAATCCCTCTCTCCAATGTGATATCCATTTTTTCTTTATATAAATCGTTTGATACCCTCATCACCTTACTCTTATCTATATTCACTTTCAACTTTCTATCTTCACACACCCTCCCAAACTCGTCCACTAACCTTTGCAACTTTTCTTTAGAATCTCCCATAAGCACAGTATCATCAGCAAAAAGTAACTGTGTCAACTCTCATTTTGTATTTAATTCCCCATAATTTAATCCCACTCCTCTCCCCAACACCCTAGCATTTACTACTTTTACAACCCCATCTATAAATATATTAAACAACAATGGTGACATTACTCAGCCCTGTCTAAGACCTACTTTTACCGGGAAGTAATCTCCCTCTCTCCTACACACCCCAACCTGAGCCTCACTATCCTCATAAAAACTCTTTACAGCATTCAGTAACTTACTACCTATTCCATACACTTGCAACATTTGACACATTGCTCCCCTATTCACTATCATATGCCTTTTCTAAATTCATAAATGCAATGAAAACGTCCCTACCTTTATCTAAATACTGTTCACACTTGATCTACACATCCCCTACCCACTCTAAAGCCTCCTTGCTCATCTGCAATCCTCTTCTCTGTCTTACCTCAAATTCTTTCAATAATAACCCTACTCAGTAAACTTATTCCCCTATAATTCTTACAATCTCTTTTATCCCCCTTCCCTTTATATAAAGGAACTGGTACCTTCCCCTCTTTCATACATTTATTAAACAAAAATACCAACCACTCCAACACTATATCCCCCCTGCTTTTAACATTTCTGTCATGATCCCATATTATTGTAACCACGAACGAGTGGTATTGATCAATAACTACACTACACTAGCTGGGGCTCGAACCTATGATGCTTTGGCCCGCCTCATTGTGAGCGAAAACACACAACGCTTTAGACCACTGCTTTACCCCCTTTCATTCTACGTAATGCCTCACGCACCTCCCCCACACTCACATCCTGCTCTTCTTCACTCCTAAACGATGTTGTACCTCCCTGGCCAGTACATGAAATTACCGCCTCCCTTTTTTCATCGACATTTAAAAGTTCCTCAAAATATTCCCGTCATCTACCCAATACCTCCAGCTCCCCATCTACTAACTCCCCTACTCTGTTTTTAACTGACAAATCCATTCGTTCAATAGGCTTTCTTAACTTGTTTATCTCACTCCAAAAAAATTTCTTATTTTCCGCAAAATTTTTTGACAGAGCCTTTCCCACTCTTTCATCTGCTCTCATTTTGTACTCTCTCACCACTCTCTTCACCTTTCTTTTACTCTACATATACTCTCCTCTTCTATTAACACTTCTGTTTTGCAAAAACCTCTCATAAGCTACCTTTTTCTCTTTTATCACTCCCTATACTTCTTCATTCCACCACTCACTCCTTTTTCCTCCTGCACTCACCCTTCTATAGCCACAAACTTCTGCCAAACATTCTAATACTGCATTTTTAAAACTATCCCAACTCTCTTCAACCCCCCCACTACTCCTACTTGCACTAGCCCACCTTTCTGCCAATAGTTGCTTATATCTCACCCTAACTTCCTCCTCCCTTAGTTTATACACTTTTACCTCTCTCTTACTTGCTGTTGCCATTTTCTTTTTGTCCCATCTGTAACTGTAGCTACAACTAAATAATGATCCGATATATCCGTTTCTCCTCTATAAACATGTACATCCTGAAGCCTACCCATCAACCTTTTATCCACCAATACATAATCTAACAAACTACTTTCATTACGTGCTATATCATACCTTGTATACTTATTTATCCTCTTTTTCATAAAATATGTATTACTTATTACCAAACCTCTTTCTACACATACCTCAATTAACGGTTGTCAATTTACATTTACCCCTGGCACCCCAAATTTACCTGCTAATCCCTCCTCAACATTTTTAAGCACTTTAGCGTTAAGATCCCCAACCACAATTACTCTCTCACTTGGTTCAAAACTCCCCACGCATTCACTCAACATTTCCCAAAATCTCTCTCTCTCCTATTCACTTCTCTCTTCTCCAGGTGCATAAACACTTACTATAACCCACTTTTCACATCCAACCTTTATTTTACTCCACATAATCCTTGAATTTATACATTTATTATCCCTCTTTACCTGCCATAACTGATTATTGAACATTATTGCCACTCCTTCTTTAGCTCTAACTCTATTTGAAACTCCTGACCTAATCCCATTTATTTCTCCCCACTGAAACTCTCCTACCCCCTTCATCTTTGTCTCACTTAAAGCCAGGACATCCAGCTTCTTTTCATTCATAACATCTACAATCATCTTTCTTATCATTTGCACCACATCCACGCACATTCAAACATCCCACTTTGACGGTTTTCTTCTTCCTCTTTTTAGTAAATCTATACAGGAAAAGGTGTTACTAGCCCATTGTTCCCGGCATTTTAGTTGACTTTTACAACACGCATGGCTTACGGAGGAAAGATTCTTATTCCACTTTCCCATGGATATGAAAGTAAAAGAAATAAGAACAAGAACTATTAAGATAAAATCAAAGAAAACTCAGATGAGTGTGTATACATAAATGTGTATATGTATGAGTAGTGTAATCTAAGTGTAAGTAGAAGTAGCAAGACGTACCTGAAATCTTGCATGTTTATGCAATCCTACCATCATGTAAAACAAATACAGGCTTTCGTTTTACACTCACTTTGCAGGACGGTAGTCCTGCCAAGTGAGTGTAATATATATATATATATATATATATATATTATGTATTTTTCATATTTGCAATCATACACACCCAGACACACCACACACACACACACTCGCTCACTCACTCACCACACTCACGTATATATATACAGTAGACCCCTAAGTTACGAACACCCCGGAAATCGTACAATTATTTAAGTATAATATTGTAAGTGCTTTTGTAAGTGAATTTTTGGGGGTCTGAAATGGACTAACCTACTTGACATTATTTCTTAAGGGAGTAAATTCGTTCGGTAATGGCACTTGAGCAGGCTTCTGGAATGAATTTTGTTCGTTACTCGGGGGTCCACTGTATGTATATATATATATATATATATATATATATATATATATATATATATATATATATATATATATATAACAATCGGCCGATTCCACCAAGGCAGGGTGACCCGATAAATAAAAACTTTCATCATCATTCACTCCATCACTGTCTTGCCAGAGGGGTGCTTTACACTACAGTTATATAACACCAACATTAACACCCCTCCTTCAGAGTGCAGACACTGTACTTCCCATCTCCAGGACTCAAGTCCGCCTGCCGGTTTCCTGAATCCCTTCATAAATGTTACTTTGCTCACACTCCAACAGCACGTCAAGTATTAAAACCATTTGTCTCCATTCACTCCTATCAAATACGCTCACACATGCTTGCTGGAAGTCCAAGCCCTCGCACACAAAACCTCCTTTACCCCTCCTTCCAGCCTTTCCTAGGCTGACCCCTACCCCGCCTTCCCTCCACTACAGATTTATACACTCTCGAAGTCATTCTGTTTCGTTCCATTCTCTCTACATGTCCGAACCACCTCAACAACCCCTCCTCAGCTCTCTGGATAATAATTTTGGTAATCCCGCACCTCCTCCTAATTTCCAAACTCCGAATTCTCTGCTTTATATTCACACCACACATTGACCTCAGACATGACATCTCCACTGCCTCCAGCCTTCTCCTCATTGCAACATTCATCACCCATGCTTCACACCCATATAAGAGTGTTGGTATAACTATACTCTCATACATTCCCCTCTTTACTTCCATGGATAAAGTTCTTTGTCTCCACAGACTCCGAAGTGCTCCACTCACCCTTTTCCCCTCATCAATTCTATGATTCACCTCATCCTTCATAGACCCATCTGCTGACATGTCCACTCCCAAATATCTGAATACATTCACCTCCTCCATACTCTCTCCCTTCAATCTGATATCCAATCTTTCGTCACCTAATCTTTTTGTTATCCTCATCACCTTACTCTTTCCTATATTCACTTCAATTTTCTTCTTCTACACACCCTACCAAATTCATCCACCAACCTCTGCAACTTCTCTTCAGAATCTCCTAAAAGCAAAGTGTCATCAGCAAAAAGCAACTGTGACAACTCCCACTTTGTATTTGATTCTTTATCTTTTAACCCCACACATCTTGCCAAGACCCTCGCATTCACCTCTCTTACAACCCCACCTATAAATATATTGAACAACCACGGTGACATCACACATCCTTGTCTAAGGCCCACTTTTACTGGGAAATAGTCCCCCTCCCTCCTACACACTCTAACCTGAGCCTCACTATCCTCATAAAAACTCTTCACTGCTTTCAGTAACCTACCTCCTATTCCATACACCTGCAACATCTGCCACATTGCCCCCCTATCCACCCTATCATACGCCTTTTCCAAATCCATAAATGCCACAAAAACCTCTTTACCCTTATCCAAATACTGTTTACCTATATGTTTCACTGTAAACACTTGGTCTACACACCCCCTACCTTTCCTAAAGCCCCCTTGTTCATCTGCTATCCTGCTTTCTGTCTTACTCTTAATTCTTTCAATAATAACTCTACCATACACTTTACCAGGTACACTCAACAGACTTATTCCCCTATAATTTTTGCACTCTCTTATGTCCCCTTTGCCTTTATACAAAGGAAGAATACACGTTCTCTGCCAGTCCCTAGGTACCTTACCCTCTTCCATACATTTATTATATAATAGCACCAACCACTCCAAAACTATATCCCCACCTGCTTTTAACATTTCTATCTTTATCCCATCAATCCCTGCTGTCTTACCCCCTTTCATTCTACCCACTGCCTCACGAACTTCCCCCACACTCACAACTGGCTCTTCCACACTCCTACAAGATGTTATTCCTCCTTGCCCTATACATGAAATCACAGCTTCCCTGTCTTCATCAACATTTAACAACTCCTCAAAATATTCCCTCCAGCTTCCCGATACCTCTAACTCTCCATTTAATAACTCTCCTCTCCTATTTTTAACTGTCAAATCCATTTGTTCCCTAGGCTTCCTCAACTTATTTATCTCTCTCCAAAACTTTTTCTTATTTTCAACAAAATTTGTTGATAACATCTCACCCACTCTCTCATTTGCTCTCTTTTACATTGCTTCACCACTCTCTTAACCTCTCTTTTTCTCTCATATACTTTCCTCCTGCATCACTTCTTTTGTAAACCTCTCATAGCTACTTTTCCTTACTACTTTGCATCATCATTCCACCAATCGTCTTCATCCTCCCTAGCGGTGAGGCACCACACTCAGGAATTCTTCACTTCCTCTCTTGGGGACTCGACTCGACCCACAGGCCATTCGGATTGGTGTTGCGGCAGGTCGACGGCTTATCAATTCGGACTTATGGTCTGTGTGTCTCACATCAGAAGGAAGTATGCGACATGAGGAGGTCAATGACATCTAAAGAGAGCTGTCACACCGTTGCCCAGCTCAACGGGAACCAGTGCAGAGGTCAGGGAAGTCAGGCCCTGAATGGACCACTGCTGCCAAAGCAGACACCTACATGCCATACCCGTAGCTGAAGGGACGTGCAGAGGTGCCACTGCAAAATGAAGACCTTCCTGCTAAACTCGCCCCATAGGGTGGAGACCCTTGGAGCTGGGCAAGTGTGCTCTAAGTTCAAAGAGCTGGGGATAACCATCATAGGAACCCAAAGGACCACAGGGCGACCAGCTTCCTCTTTCATACTCAGTGTTGCGATCCAGGGGAAAATGCCTGCAGCATTCTGGGCACGGCCCATGCCGGGAGCTGAAAAGAAGTATTTGACATGTAGCTCTGAGTTGTTATCTATGTTGTTACCCTATTGTATTTTTGTCAATGTATTTTGTCAATGTATTTTGTGTTGAAATAAAGTTTATACACAGTCAAAAGATGGGTAGGGGAAGTGGAATTCCAAATGGCTTCAGAAGAAATCTAAATATTCTTCCTTGAAGCCTTTCTATCCACTTCTGAGGCATGGGTCCCACAATGTACACCGAGGTGAGCTCACAAATATATATATATATATATATATATATATATATATATATATATATATATATATATATATATATATATATTTATATATATTATTATAAAATGTCATAATAAATATTTATAAACTAAGAAATAGTTTGGTGAAATTATTTGTGGTAGGAATAAATCGCAAATTGGCTTAGAAAGATCTAAATATTCTCTTGATAGCTTAACATTCCAAATTCTTAAATAACACAAAAATATATTTCATCGTATAGATATTATATTAAATTAATTATATACTAAATTATTGTATTTAGATACTTGTATATCAGTTTTCATAATCATAATTATATATATTTAAATATACCTGGGGTGTATGATTGCAAATATGAAAAATATACCAATGAAAATAAGAAATAAAACCAGAGCTCTTTCATAATCAGATGTAAGCATAAGAAAGTGCTCAAGTTTTATTTCCTATTTCCTCTGTTGTATTTGTTCGTATATGTATGGATAAATAAAAACACACAAACTAGGTAATCCAGTGTTATGCAGGTTTCTTGTAAGATGTATAGCGGAGAAGTGTGCCATAAATTTAAGCTAAGTTTTGTACTTCTTTTGTTCAGTCAAGTCACGCTATAGGCTGCTTCCAAGCGTTCCCAGTAGTCTCACCTGGGCTCTGTTAGTTGAGGGCTTGGATGCCCCGGTGCCCCGTGGCCTGGTGGCTAAAGCTTCACATGGCGAGGGACCGCGTTCGATTCCCACGCGTGTTTCTTTACACCGGTTGTGTATGTTCACCACCACCGTGGCTACTGTCAGGGAGGCAGGAGGCTGGAGTGGGAAAAGCATCACCGTGGCTACTGTCAGGGAGGCTGAAATGGGAATAACACCACAGTGGCTACTGGAGGCTGGAATGGGAATACCACCGAAATGGCTTCTAATTATTCTAATTATTATTTGCGACCACTGTCAGCCTCAGAGTTATCTCTGAGTTACCAGACCTTGCCACGTGGAGGCCAGTGGTTCGTCTTTAAGGTCCACCCCAACTCGCCTTCCCCAGGTTCATGTGTCCAGGAATCCATCCGTGGGCCCCCGGATGTTCCCTTCCTCACTTCCCTAAGGTCAACCTCGCCTCTCTCTCTCTCTCTCTGCCTTCCAGCCTCAGCCTTCCCCAGGTTCATGTATCCAGGAATCCATCCGTCCGCCGCCGGATGTTTCCCCTTCCTCACTTCTCCAGGGTCAGCCTTACCAACCTGTATTCTTGCCTTCCCCAGGTTCATGTATCCAGGAATCCATCCGTTCGCTCCCGGATTTCTCCCCTTCCCCATGTCCCCAAGGTCAGCCTCAACAACAACCTTCCCCAAGTTCATGTATCCAGGGTCATCCGTTCGCTCCCAGATGTCTCCCCTTCCCCACTTACCTAAGGTCAGCGGTGCCTTTCCCGGATCAGTGTCTCCAGGAGTCCACTTGGTGTCACCTCAGGTGGACTCCCTTCCCCACTTTCCAAAGTCAGCGGTATTCATGCCTTTCCCAGGTTCATGTATCCAGGAATCCATCCGTCTACCGCCGGATGTCTCCCCTTCCCCACTTACCCAAGGTCAGCCTCAACAGCTGGTATTCTTGCCTTCCTCAGGTTCATGTATCCAGGAATCCATCCGTTCGCTCCCGGATGTTTTCCCTTCCCCACTTACCCAAGGTCAGCCGTTCATGTATGGACCATCGTCCCCGGATGCTCCTTCCTTACCAAGTCAGGTCCTTCCCGATCAGTGTTCAGAATCTACTTGTGTCACCTCAGGTGGACTCCCTTCCCCACTTCCTCAGAGTCAGCGCTTGCCACCCCCAGTGACTTTGCTGGATGCAAACTTCGCATCCAGTAATTCCACCCACCTGGACAGTCTCTACCGTAGACCAGCTAGACAAGACCAAGTTTGCATCCAGCAAAGTCACTGGGGGTGGCAAGCGCTGACTCTGGGGAAGTGGGGAAGGGAGTTATTGTGTATGTATGAGTTATTGTAGTGTAATGTGTGATCATGTGTCATGGTCATGTTATTTGTATGAATGAATGTATGTTGTGTTTGTATGTGTGTGTATTATGTGTGTGTGATGTCATGTGTACATGTTACTGTGTGTTGATGAATGTCATGTGTACATGTTACTGTGTGTTGATGAATGTCATGTGTACATGTTACTGTGTGTTGATGAATGTCATGTGTACATGTTACTGTGTGTTGATAATGTCAGTGTACATGTTATGTGTATATGTCATGTGTACATGTTATTGTGTTGATGATGTCATGTGTACATGTTACTGTGTGTATGAATGTCATGTACATGTTTGTGTATATCATGTGTACATGTTATGTGTTGATGAATGTCAGTGTACATGTTATGTAATTAATATTATCCTCTATAAAGTAGAATCCTCGACCTTGAGGGAGAATTCTTCATTATGTGTATTAATTATTTATATACAGCTCAATGTTATGATCTCATTTAAGTATACATAAGTCTTCTTACTTCTCAGTAAGAAGACTTGTAAGCATATAATTTCATATATGCATACAACTTTAAAAGTTCCCAGTCTCCCTGTTGAAATTTCTTAAATTTAAACATTCCTTTTTTTTCATTTTTTTAGCTTATTAAAAACTATTTTTAATAAACAAACCTACAATCACATAAACCCCACATTCAAATCTTTCTGACACTAACTACAATATATATATTATAGAGGTTTAATTATTATTGTGTTAGGTAAAAGGACACAAGTGCAACTAATGTGACATTTTATTGTGGCAACGTTTCGCTCTCCAGGAGCTTTATCAAGCCTGGAGAGCGAAACGTTGCCACAATAAAATGTCACATTAGCTACACTTGTGTCCTTTTACCTAACATATTGTCGGTAATTCTACCAACATTAATACAATTATTATTTTGTATGAGTGTCACGTGTACATGTTATTGTGTATGGAAGAGTGTCATGTGTATGTATTATTGTGTATGGCTTAGTGAAATGTTTAGGTATTGTTGTGTATTAATGAGTGCCAAATGAGAATCTCTAAATCTAATCCATGAAAACTGTAACAAATTTATAACAATCTCTATTTCTCGTGTTTGATAAAGGAATTTGAAAGTCGCAAATGTAATCATTTGCAAATGCATGCATATATATATATATATATATATATATATATATTATATATATATATATATATATATATATATATATATATAAAAAAACATCATGCGATAACATTTATATGTGTATATACATGTATATATATATATATTTTTTTTCAACAAGTCGGCCGTCTCCCACCGAGGCAGGGTGACCCAAAAAGAAAGAAAATCCCCAAAAAGAAAATACTTTCATCATCATTCAACACTTTCACCACACTCATACATAATCACTGTCTTTGCAGAGGAGCTCAGATACGACAGCTGAGAATAGTCCCTCCCAGCTGTCACTATCCCAGACCCCTCCTTTAAAGTGCAGGCATTGTACTTCCCATTTCCAGGACTCAAGTCCAACTAAATCAATTAACTGGTTTCCCTGAATCCCTTCACAAAATGTTACCCTGCTCACACTCCAACAGATCGTCATGTCCCAAAAACCATTCGTCTCCATTCACTCTATCTAACACGCTCACACATGCTTGCTGGAAGTCCAAGCCCCTCGCCCACAAAACCTCCTTTACCCCTTCCCTCCAACCTTTTCTAGGACGACCCCTACTCCGCCTTCCTTTCCCTACAGATTTATACGCTCTCCAAGTCATTCTACTTTGATCCATTCTCTTTAAATGACCAAACCACCTCAACAACCCCTTTTCAGCCCTCTGACAAATACTTTTAGTAACTCCACACCTTCTCCTAATTTCCACATTCCGAATTTTCTGCATAATATTTACACCACACATTGCCCTTAGACAGGACATCTCCACTGCCTCCAGCCTCCTCCTCGCTGCAGCATTTGCAACCCATGCTTCACACCCATATAAGAGTGTTGGTACCACTATACTTTCGTACATTCCCTTCTTTGCCTCCATGAATAACGTTTTTTGTCTCCACAGATACCTCAATGCACCACTCACCTTTTTTCCTTCATCAATTCTATGGTTAACCTCATCCTTCATAAACCCATCCGCTGACACATCAACTCCCAAATATCTGAAAACATTTACTTCTTCCATAATCCCTCTCTCCAATGTGATATCCAATTTTTCTTTATTTAAATCGTTTGATACCCTCATCACCTTACTCTTATCTCTCCCAAACTCGTCCACTAACCTTTGCAACTTTTCTTTAGAATCTCCCATAAGCACAGTATCATCAGCAAAAAGTAACTGTGTCAACTCCCATTTTGCATTTAATTCTCCATAATTTAATCCCACCCCTCTCCCCAACACCCTAGCATTTACTTCTTTTACAACCCCATCTATAAATATATTAAACAACCATGGTGACATTACACATCCCTGTCTAAGACCTACGTTTACCGGGAAGTAATCTCCCTCTCTCCTACACACCCTAACCTGAGCCTCACTATCCTCATAAAAACTCTTTACAGCCTTCAGTAACTTACTACCTATTCCATACACTTGCAACATTTGCCACATTGCTCCCCTATCCACTCTATCATATGCCTTTTCTAAATCCATAAATGCAATAAAAACTTCTCTACCTTTATCTAAATACTGTTCACATGTATGCTTCACTGTAAACACTTGATCTACACATCCCCTACCCACTCTAAAGCCTCCTTGCTCATCTGCAATCCTACTCTCTGTCTTACCTCTAATTCTTTCAATAATAACCCTGCCATACACTTTACCTCGTATACTCAGTAAACTTATTCCCCTATAATTTTTACACTCTCTTTTATCCTCCTTCCCTTTATATAAAGGAACTATACATGCTCTCTACCAATCCCTAGGTACCTTCCCCTCTTTCATACATTTATTAAACAAAAATACCAACCACTCCAGCACTATATCTTCCCCTGCTTTTAACATTTCTGTCATGATCCCATCAGTTCCAGCTGCTTTACCCCCTTTCATTCTACGTAATGCCTCACGCACCTCCCCCACACTCACATCCTGCTCTTCTTCACTCCTAAACGATGTTTACCTCCCTGGCCAGTACATGAAATTACCGCCTCCTTTTTCATCGACATTTAAAAGTTCCTCAAAATATTCCCGCCATCTACCCAATACCTCCAGCTCCCCATCTACTAACTCCCCTACTCTGTTTTTAACTGACAAATCCATTTGTTCCCTAGGCTTTCTTAACTTGTTTATCTCACTCCAAAAAATTTTCTTGTTTTCAGCAAAATTTCTTGACAGAGCCTCTCCCATTCTTTCATCCGCTCTTCTTTTGCACTCTCTCACCACTCTCTTCACCTTTCTTTTACTCTCCATATACTCTGCTCTTCTAATAACACTTCTGTTTTGTAAAACCTCTCATAAGCTACCTTTTTCTTTTATCACACCCTTTACTTCTTCATTCCACCACTCACTCCTCTTTCCTCCTGCACCCATCCTCCTATAGCCACAAACTTCTGCCCCACATTCTAATACTGCATTTTTAAAACTATCCCAATTCTCTTCAACCCCCCACTACTCATACTTGCACTAGTCCACCTTTCTGCCAATAGTTGCTTATATCTCACCCTAACTTCCTTCTCCCTTAGTTTATACACTTTTACTCTCTCTTACTTGCTGTTGCCATTTTCTTTTTGTCCCATCTACCTTTACTGTAACTGTAGCTACAACCATATATATATATATATATATATATATATATATATATATATATATATATATATATATATATATATATATATATATATATATATATATATATATATATATTTAATATTACTATATATATATATAGTATATATATATATATATATATATATATATATATATATATATATATATATATATATATATATATATATATATATATATATATATATATATATATATATATATATATATATATATATGTATATATATATATATATATATATATATATATATATATATATATATATATATATATATATATATATATATATATATATATATATATATATATATATATATATATATATATATATAATAATGCAAAATTTATTTATAATTTTATATATAATATTATATATATATATATTATATATATATATATATATATATATATATATATATATATATATATATATATATATATATATATATATATTCGCCATGTAAAATGCATTTCAAAAACGTTTTTTAAGACAAGTGAAATTTTTACAAAATTTCCAAAACATTTGCGTAAAAATATATTTCATTTTTTGTATATTAATAATTAACTTCAACAACTATATTCATAGATTGGCATTAGGCTAAATTAAATTCCTTTTTACATAAGGTTATTTTTCAACATTCTCTTGAGTACAAATTATATAATATTTAATTAACCATAAATTAAATAAATATATCTTTAAAGTATATATATAATTATTTAGAAAGCGACTTATTTATCAATGGTTCTTGCTAATTGACAGTTTACTCTAATTGTTTGACTAATTATATATATATATATATATATATATATATATATATATATATATATATATATATATATATATATATATATATATATACAGTGACATCACACGTCTTTAAGACCACAGGTGACATCACACAACATTATCTAAGACCCAGTTTTTGGGTAAATATTACCGTCTTTCTTGCATATTATAACTTAATTCAACACTATAGCTATCAAAACATTACCTAAGATTAAATACATTTTTAACTCTAGTAACATCTCTCATATATCTTTTCCAAACCTCTAAATCTACCGAAGTGCAGTTTTCCTTTATTTAGGCGTTCTTCACTTATGCATATTCCCTTACCTCACATATACACTTCTCTCACTTTTTCATTAATGAAAAAAACATTCACCACCACAGACGCAAAATAAAAAAAAACTCTCTGAAATGAAAATAAAAACTATCAACTTGGGTGATTCGATCTCTTGACAATAAGAATTTTGGTGGTGGCTGCCACAACCTGGCCAGTACCACTGTGTTGGTGGTGGCTGCCACAACTGGCCAGTACCACTGTGTTGGTGGGCTCACGACCCCACCACCGTGTTGGTGTGCTGCCCCAACCTGGCCATACCACTGTGTGGTGGTGTGCTGCCACAATCTGGCCAGTACCACTGTGTTGGTGATCCTGCCACAACCTGGCCAGTACCACTGTGTTGGCTGATGCTGCCACAACGTGGCCCAGTACACTGTGTGGGTAATGAACAACTGGCAGACATTGTGAAAGTTTCATACTGTTATGTACTGTGATGTATGAATGTTAATATAGACTGCACAGTGAATGTTGTAGTGCACTACGTTGCAGAGATACATGGCACAAAGCCGGAAGGTAATGAAAAAGACAACTGTAGAAGAGAACTATTGAATGAAAAAGATTTTTTCATAGGTGGAAGTACCTCCCTGCTATTATGTTTTTTTCACCACCAAACGTTTTGTTATGATGTTCATAAAGTCTGCTTCACCATAGTTAATAACACTGTATGTAATCTGTTTGGTAAATATCTGATAGAAGACTATGGCAAGTTTGTGCTGGAAACAGAGTGTTGGCAGGACTGTTGGTAACAGAGTGTTGGCAGGACTGTTGGTAACAGAGTGTTGGCAGGACTGTTGGAAACAGAGTGTTGGCAGGACTGTTGGTAACAGAGTTTAGGTAGCGGTTCCTTTGTTAGGTATAAGATGAATCAAGTCAGCTGGTGTTATACGTCTGCGTGATGGTGGTGTCTCCACCCAGATTATCCTTTCAGGAACTTTTTTCAGTCTCTTTTTTGTGACATCGCAGATGTAATCGGTGCAGATGCTTCCTCTAGTAAATTAATGATGGGGATTTATATGAGGGAACACAGTACTCGATGATCAGAAAGCTCGCAAACCTCGAATACAACGACTAATACAATTATTGTTGGAGACTCCAATACTCTAACATTTAACTGGAGTCACCTGTCAGATGATTAAAACGTTAATTGATTTATTATCAAGGGAGATGAATAGTCGTAAGTATTGGAATAGATATAAATAATGACCTACACTATACTAAGCGATGTCTGGCAGCGAACACCAAATACAATAGGATTATCATATTCTTTGGAAGAAATTTCGAGCACAAACTTGCAGAAATATTTATCAATGTATAATGCTGCCGCTGGACACCAACATGAATATTCTTATAAAAGATGTCAAGAAACTTGAGAGTGTTGCAAAGAAGTGCTACTAAACTTATGTTCACCTAGTATACGGACGCAGCATGGTGGCTTCCCACAAACTTTCATGACAGTATTACGATGGTACAATATACCCACAATATGTAAATAAGACACAATATGCGGGCTTTCCACTCTACTGTTCTAATGTGGGGTTATTGTAACGAATTCATAATCTTGGGGTAGGTTATAACCCAAAGGAAAAAAATTGTAACAATGACAATTTATTCTAATAAAAACTTCTAGTATTGCTTTATATTACGCACTGCTAGAAACTAAAGAAAGTGTAGTATATAAGGATATACCTGTGATAAATGGTTTTCAAAATCGACAAATTGAAGATTGAGACACTTATGCAACATATGGGAATCTTTATTGAAGAAACGTTTCTCCACACAGTGGCTTCATCAGTCTGGTACAAAGCAGTGAGGTGTAAGTAGAGGAGGAGTTTGAGGTAATCAGTCCCTCAGTCTGGAATCGATGTGTTCAGTCCATCACTCTTGTAGAAAGTACAGCATATGGCCAGAGAAGTGACTTATGTACTGTGACCCGCCTCCTCCTGCTTCCACTCACCTGACTACAGTATATAAGTCACTTCTCCGGCTCTATGCTGTACTTTCTACAAGATTGATGGACTGAACACATCGATTCCAGGCTGAGGGACTGATTACCTCAAACTCCTCCTCTACTTACACCTTTCTGCTTTTTATTGGACTGATGAAGCCACTGTGTGACGAAATGTTTTTTTAATAACGATTCCCATATGTTGCATAAGTGTCTCAGTCTGTTGAATATGTGTGTGCGTGTGAGTGGTTACCGAAAATGTTTGTACTTAAATATTGCTACCGTAAAGTCTACTGACACTCACTGCTGGAACACATTTCCAAGATATGTAACTTGCTTTAGCTGACAAAAAACCCAGCCTCTCTGCTTGAGGGTGACCTGCAGGCAAGAATGACAGATGACCTTTGCTACCTTCTTACTACCATTACTCTCCACACTGATCTACTTCAGATCTTTCTTATATCACTTTTCAGGACAAACTACACAATTTTATCGCTAACGGTCCTTGGCACAAATTCTTCACTGACACTGTTACTAATCTTTTTAATGTCCCACTTTCCCAGCATCAGCTTGAACGTCTGGATTTTTGTCTTCCTTATGTTTCTTCACCCGGTCCTCGTACTGGCCGGTCCTCGTACTGGCCGGTCCTCGTACTGGCCGGTCCTCGTACTGGCCGGTCCTCGTACTGGCCGGTCCTCGTACTGGCCGGTCCTCGTACTGGCCGTCCTCGACTGGCCGGTCTCTCGTACTGGCCGGTCCTCGTACTGGCCGGTCCTCGTATCTCGGCCGGTCCTCGTACTGGCCGGTCCTCGTACTGGCCGGTCCTCCTGGCCGGTCCTAGCTAGGCCGGTCCTCGTAGTGGCCGGTCCTCGTAGTGGCCGGTCCTCGTACTGGCCGGTCCTCGTACTGGCCGGTCCTCGTACTGGCCGGTCCTCGTACTGGCCGGTCCTCGTACTGGCCGGTCCTCGTAGTGGCCGGTCCTCGTACTGGCCGGTCCTCGTACTGGCCGGTCCTCGTACTGGCCGGTCCTCGTACTGGCCGGTCCTCGTACTGGCCGGTCCTCGTACTGGCCGGTCCTCGTACTGGCCGGTCCTCGTACTGGCCGGTCCTCGTAGTGGCCGGTCCTCGTACTGGCCGGTCCTCGTAGTGGCCGGTCCTCGTACTGGCCGGTCCTCGTACTGGCCGGTCCTCGTACTGGCCGGTCCTCGTACTGGCCGGTCCTCGTACTGGCCGGTCCTCGTACTGGCCGGTCCTCGTACTGGCGTTGGTTTGATTGGCTCCTTTGACCTCTTTCTTAAAATATTCTCAAAATATCCCCGACATGTCTACCTTTCATGGTGTTCGTATATTTGTTCTTAACAACTTGTTTTCTAATCATCCCCACGTTCCTCATCGCTCGCCTTCACTTCTCATTAATCTGCTATCAACATTCTTATTTTCACATATAACAGACAATTTTGTGTTTGTCCGTGTTCACCAGTATTTCCTCCGAAAGGACAAATTTTACATTAATTTATGTTAAGCTCCAAATCCATGTGGGCCATTCAGTTCAAGGCCTGGTAGAGGCTCGATCCTCCGTCCACTGAGAGCGAGACAGACGCGTTTCCTATTTGTACTCACCTAGCATATCTGTGTCTGGCTGTAAGGACAAGTCCTCGCTCTCTGACTCTCACACTTGAACTACTAATTTCTTATTTAGGTTATTTGTGAAATGTTGCAGCGATGACATTGTGGGTCTCATACCATAAATCATGCTGAATGTCTGTTTCTCTTTCAATCCCCTCCACCCTTCTCTCTCTCTCTCTCTCTCTCTCTCTCTCTCTCTCTCTCTCTCTCTCTTCTCTCTCTCTCTCTCTCTCTCTCTCTCTCTCTCTCTCTCTCTCTCTCTCTCTCTCTCTCTCTCTCTCTCTCTCTCTCTCTCTCTCTCTCTCTCTCCACGCTTGGCAATAGCTAGGGGATCTTCAAACTTGGAATGTGTTGACCCCGGGGTAATAGATACGAGAGTTATTAACGCAGGAGTTGTGACGCCAGAGACAGTGTACACTTACGCTATAGATACTGAGGGACTGAACGTGTAAACTATAGAGACGGGAAATGTGAACACAGAAGCAAGGTTCATGAGGATGTGAGCTCGAATACAACTCGTCAACACTGCAGAACTCTTAAACAACATAGAACCTTTCATTATGTTCTCTATAGAGGAGGAACATACTGAGTTCTAGGTCTACAGCACACGCATTAAGAAGGGCGTCGTAATTGCTTCCTTTTTGAGGGTCTTACGTATCACCATTTAACATTATTTATAAGAGTGCAGTTATATACACAACGTTTTCTCCAATCTACATTACCCGGCGCCTTTATCACTGACTGTAGGATAAAGGCAGAAAAGATCACTAACACTGCTGGTCAACAACGCACTACGAAAAGATTCATCGTCCTGCACGGTAACCAAACCGCTGTGAACAAAGAACATGATATTGCTAAGAGTGATACGAAAACAACACACATTTCTTTCAAAACAATTAAGGATCTCGTAGCTAATTAAAAAAGATAACACTATAAAACCAGTGCTGGGTTTACACCATTCCATGTGGATCGTCTGACAAAATTTATGTTAAGGGAAATCTCAAGAAATACCACACAAAGAAACAATGAGCACCGCTACGCTTCCCAGATTAATGACTTGAACAATCCTTGTGTTATTCATTGAAACTCCTGTGGACTTCTCATAGACTTCTCATGGGAAGTCCGAGTGTCGCAACATACGGTGTTGAGACACATTACTCATCGCTGCAGCGCCACCTTAACTCAGAATACAGGGAGAATCATTATTTTTAAAATATTAGTAGAGAAGAATACAGCCATCACTTAGCTCCGTCCATTTTCCTCCTCTCAACGTACCTTGCACTGACTTATAAGCCACTATATAAACTCACTGAAGAGGCCCCTGGTGGGCAAAACGTATCCTCAACTTGAAACATTTCGGTCTGAGCAATGTATTCCCGTATTCCATATCCCCTGTGCCTCAGTGTACGCCACTGGAAAAGTGCAGAGTACAGCATAGATTGATAATGCATTTAAATATTAGGACTGAATATTTGATATGACTCAGAAGAGGCATTCACAAGTCGTCATATAGAAAATGATATCCAAATTTCTTCAATAAAAATGGTAAATTACGACACATGCAGCCCAAATCTAATTCAATCCTTTGAGAGACCACTATCCTAAAATACACAAGCACATCAGTCTTCAAGTTGAAATAGGAAGTTATCGGTATGGACGGGCTGAAGGGAGTCTAATGCAACACTCAGAAATTATCGCTCGCAAAGTACAACTTCAACTTTTTTAAATTTTCTTCCATAAAAGCAAATTAAAACATACTCAAGCTAAGACTGGATACTTTTTAAGAAAGTACAGTAAGCAAGTAAGTTTTATGTAAGCTTAGTCTATAATATACAAATTTTATTAATGGCCAAGAAGGCACACAGATGTTATAACCATATAAATGTGCATTATATTCATTTAAATTAGGAAAATTATTTCACAAACTAATTTTATTAATAAAATTAGAACATTCTACTGTGTTTAAACAACCTAACCTCAAGAGATTGTTTCCTCTGAGAAAAACACATCAGCACTAAAAGTTTAAACCTGAAAAGAAAATGCATTTTCCATTTGTTGCTCAGAATCCAACAAAATTTATACCTACGCAGCGTAAATCCACAAAACGTTACAGCTGTTACATTTCATATGATGCATAAGCCATTGAACATAAGAACATAAGAAAGGAGAGAACACTGCAGCAGGCCTGTTGGCCCATACTAGGCAAGTCCTTCACATTCCATCCCACTAACAGAATATTTGTTCAACCTAATTTTCAATGCTACCCAAGAAATAAGCTATGATCATTTTATTTACTCATGTGCAATTCCCACTGAAATCCAACCCCTCCCACTCATGAATTTATCCAACCTAAATTTGAAACTACCCAAGGTCCTTGCTTCAATAACCCTACTAGGCAGACTGTTCCACTCATCAACTACCCTATTTCCAAACCAATACTTTCCTATATCCTTTCTAAATCTAAACTTATCTAACTTGAATCCATTATTGCGGGTTCTCTCTTGGAGAGATATCCTCAAGACCTTATTTATATCCCCTTTGTTAATACCCATTTTCCACTTGTATACCTCGATCATGTCTCCCCTCATTCTACATCTTACAAGTGAATGTAATTTAAGGGTCTTCAATCTTTCTTCATACGGAAGATTTGTAATGCTATGTATTAATTTAGTCATTCTACGCTGAATGTTTTCTAACGAATTTATGTCCATTCTGTAATATGGAGACCAGAACTGAGCTGCATAATCTAGGTGAGGCCTTACTAATGATGTATAAAGCTGTAATATAACCTCTGGACTTCTGTTGCTAACACTTCTTGATATAAATCCCAGTAATCTATTTGCCATATTACGTACGCTTAGGCATTGCTGTCTTGGTTTAAGGTTGCTGCTTACCATCACCCCCAAGTCCTTCTCGCAATCTGTATGGCTAAGTTCTACGTTATTTAACTTATAAGTGCTTGGGTTATGGACACTCCCGAGCTTCAGAACCTTGCATTTATCTACATTGAACTGCATCTGCCACTTTTCTGACCACGAATTAAGTTTGTCTAAATCTTCCTGAAGTTCTATGACATCTATGTTTGAATCAATTATCCTACCTATCTTCGTGTCGTCGGCGAATTTGTTCATATCACTAGTAATTCCCTTGTCAAGGTCATTGATATATATTATAAATAACAACGGGCCTAAGACTGATCCCTGTGGAAGACCACTTGTTACAAGTCCCCATTCGGATTTAACCCCATTTATAAACATTCAGCGTAGAATGACTAAATTAATACATAGCATTAGAAATCTTCCTTACGAAGAAAGATTGAAGACCCTAAAATTACATTCACTTGTAAGACGTAGAATGAGGGGAGACATGATCGAGGTATACAAGTGGAAAATGGGTATTAACAAAGGGGATATAAATAAGGTCTTGAGGATATCTCTCCAAGAGAGAACCCGCAATAATGGATTCAAGTTAGATAAGTTTAGATTTAGAAAGGATATAGGAAAGTATTGGTTTGGAAATAGGGTAGTTGATGAGTGGAACAGTCTGCCTAGTAGGGTTATTGAAGCTAGGACCTTGGGTAGTTTCAAATTTAGGTTGGATAAATTCATGAGTGAGAGGGTTGATTTGAGTGGGACTCGCTGCATGAGTGGGTAGAATTGTCAAAGCTTATTTCTTGGGTAGCATTGAAAATTTGGTTGAGCAAATATTCTGTTAGTGGGACGGATTGTGAAGGACCTGCCTAGTATGGGCCAACAGGCCTGCTGCAGTGCTCCTCCTTTCTTATGTTCTTATGTTCTTATGCACACTCTCTGCTTCCTATTGGTATGCCATGACTCGATCCATGACAGCACTTTTCCCCCAATGCCATGAGCTGCCACTTTCTTTAACAGTCTCTGGTGCGGTACTCTAGCAAAAGCCTTACTAAAGTCTAAATAAACAATATCGAATTCTTTATCGTGATCAACAGCCTCAAAAGATTTACTGAAGAAGGTTAATAAATTAGATAGGCAGGAACAATAAATTAGATAGGCAGGAACAATAAATTAGATAGGCAGGAACAATAAATTAGATAGGCAGGAACAATAAATTAGATAGGCAGGAAGATTGATGCCTTTTACAGTTGCTAAGTTTAAGTCAAAAACAATGGTAAACGCGCCTCTGGAATAGTAGGCATTCAAATTCGATTCAAGAAAAAGGAAGACGAGTCCAGTTTGGGTCAAGATCCCCTCACCAGTGTCAAGGGAAAATAATGCAATAAAGTAAAGTAATACTATACCATTTCCAGAAGAAAAGTTGTAATATAGCAGCTATACACTCCATTAAATATACCAACTGTTTTAGTAGGATACACAGTCAAATTCTGATGTCGATGAGATGAACCTTTCTAGAGTTGTCACACGGAAAGAATATTTGGAATGGCCTTTGTATCTTGTATCTTGCCCAAGATACATTACATCAGCGTTGAAAATTTGAAGCCGATCGAATATGGCATTCTCAAGCAATAAACGAATATTTGGGAAAAGGTAAACTAAAATGTTTCTGAGAATGTTCCGAACGTGAGTCTTCCCTCGTTAAACTTAACTATAAAAATGCGTTTTTTTCTGTTTAAATTTGCACAGCTACTCGCACTAAACTTATAGTTTATCATCCTTGGTATTATTACAATCATACTAAGCTCTAATAATGGTCATAGAGCGCTCCTTCAGAGAGAATCATCCTCAATAATATTTTGAAGCCAATCAGTAGAAGCCATTTTTAGTTACTGAATAAAGATAAATATCACTATTTAATAAATAAAATTAGCAAATTTTAATTTGTGGCAGCCAGTAGCAGCACAAGTGGTGAAAATTTAAAGCCCATCAGTTTAGTCATTCTCCAGTTATGGTCCAACGATTCCAAGTTGTTTTTATTCCAAGTTGTTTTTATTCCAAGTTGTTTTTATTCCAAGTTGTTTTTATTCCAAGTTGTTTTTATTCCAAGTTGTTTTTATTCCAAGTTGTTTTTATTCCAAGTTGTTTTTATTATTTTACAACATCAAATTTACCTGCATGCAAATAAAAGTTAATGGACACTTTCCTGGCGCTAAGATACATCAGCCGTTAAATATTGGAGTCATTCAGAAGAGGTAAATATAAAATTATTAAATGTGGTTTAAGAGAATAAAAAATCGCTATTTTACACATAAAATGGTCAGATCTGGACCTATACATTTAATTAAGTTTCACTCTTTCCTGTCGTCGAAGTTTTTGGTATGATTTGTGAGCTCTTGAAGCTCCGCCACTGAGGATTTTGGAAGCTGTTTGAGCCATTCCAAGATGCTGGCAATTAATTCAACAACTTTGGTCATAGGTCACATGAACATTCTAATCATTCATACAGTTTGACCTCCGTTACCATGAACATGAACTGAAAATTTGATGGTTTGTTCTCGAATTTTGAGAGAAATGAAATCGAAAAACTGATGGAAGAAAACAATTAATGCATTTTTTAAAGTTACCCCGTCAGTGATATCTAGTGAATGTATTGATTATAGCATACCTGCCCTACTAATAATATATAAAAAATCTTCGTAGGGCATCAAACACTTGAAAAGAAAAAAAAAGAAATTGCAAAATTGAAACTCGTTGATATTTTGAATTAGAGTCGCTATAAAATTTAAAAGCTTCTGTTTGTGCGAATTTTCGCATTCTATTCTCAGGAGAGAAAACAATCTAATTATAGAACCTTTTAGTCAATAAGTGAATTCAGCGACACGAGAAACCTGTCACTGGATTGAAAAAATACCACTAAATAAAAAGCTAGAATTAGAGGTGTGCAGTTTTATTTGAAAAGTGTATGTCTCTCAGTGTATATACATACTGAGTTTACTTTAATCCCTACTTTAGGGATTAATTTGAATGATCCTTGTATAGTCGTTAGGCTTCAAACCTCCAATAACACCATGAAGTTTTAGTATCTACTGGCGGCCATCTTGGATTTTACCACCTGGCAGATTTAGCCCACATTTTGGGGAAGGTCACTGATCCCAGCTTATTTTCTTTAGAAAATATTCAGGATCTCAGTAAAACTTTCAGATCTCTATCCCAGTGAACTGATCGCAGATTCGTACAATTTAATTGTAGCACTTGAGAAATTTTCAACTTTTCTCAGATATATTTTTTATTTACAAGTGTAATCAGTTAAATTTATTTTCCTAAATATTCCACCTTCTCAATCGACTACACCATAGATAAGCTCAATAATTGTTTAACAAGATTAATCATTACGTCTCATAATTGCTGTGTAATATTATATGCAGAAAGGTATATGCTTAACTTACCTTATATTCATTTCATAATTCACCTCATAAAGCAATAATACCAACAAACTATAACAGATGTAAGTCAGCCACAGGAAAGCATTGAACGACTCGCTCACTGCACTTCTCGCCTCCCACCCAACGGTTTTTCAATAGCTAAGAGATAGGAAATCGGAAAGGGAGGTCAACCCTGGGAGGATTTTTACCTTAGGAACATACCAGCCTGAAATTTTCCCTGCGGTTATTTTTCACTGACGCTTTGCTACATTTAGCGGGACAACCCTTAATTACAAAGGCTCTCGCAGCTTACTTGTTCATAGATACAAACCTCTTATCACTGAACATTGGTCATTACTGTGTCAACAATGCGCTCCAATGTTCATTAATATTCAGTAACAATCCTATTTGACTGGGTTTCTATTAAAACGGATGGGAAAGGTTCTAATTAAATGTGCAAGAGTAACCTTGAATGAACTGAATATCGAATAACTAAAATTAAAAACAAAAAATTCTGCATAGCAACAAGAGAAGGTAGAGCCAAGCTCAAGAAAACAGCGGTGCCCCTCTAGGTAGTATGCAGTGTGTGCATCGAGTATACGGGTAATAAGCTATTAGGGCAGATTAATGCCACATGATCTGGCGTATTAGTTTTTTAAATCTATTAATTATTGCATGAGTAATAATTTCCAGTGTGATAATTCCCCTTCCTTTTATTCATTAACGAGTCAAAAAATACTGTCCACTACCAATCACAGAGTATCTAAAATATTCTCTTATAACATATAACTTGAAGCCAGACTTTTGTGGGAAACTTGCGGAGGCTGTGTCAAGAGTGAGAGTAAGCTCTTCTGAAGGCTGTGTCAAGAGTGAGAGTAAGCTCTTCTGAAGGTTGTGTCAAGAGTGAGAGTAAGCTCTTCTGAAGGCTGTGTCAAGAGTGAGAGTAAGCTCTTCTGAAGGTTGTGTCAAGAGTGAGAGTAAGCTCTTCTGAAGGTTGTGTCAAGAGTGAGAGTAAGCTCTTCTGAAGCCTGTGTCAAGAGTGAGAGTAAGCTCTTCTGAAGGTTGTGTCAAGAGTGAGAGTAAGCTCTTCTGAAGGTTGTGTCAAGAGTGAGAGTAAGCTCTTCTGAAGGCTGTGTCAAGAGTGAGAGTAAGCTCTTCTGAAGGCTGTGTCAAGAGTGAGAGTAAGCTCTTCTGAAGGCTGTGTCAAGAGTGAGAGTAAGCTCTTCTGAAGGCTGTGTCAAGAGTGAGAGTAAGCTCTTCTGAAGGTGTGTCAAGAGTGAGAGTAAGCTCTTCTGAAGGCTGTGTCAAGAGTGAGAGTAAGCTCTTCTGAAGGTTGTGTCAAGAGGAGAGTAAGCTCTTCTGAAGGTGTGTCAAGAGTGAGAGTAAGCTCTTCTGAGGCTGTGTCAAGAGAGATAAGCCTTCTGAAGGCTGTGTCAAGAGAGAGAAGCTCTTCTGAAGGCTGTGTCAGAGTGAGTAAGCTCTTCTGAAGGCTGTGTCAAGAGTGAGAGAAGCCTTCTGAAGGCTGTGTCAAGAGGAGAGTAAGCTCTTCTGAAGGCTGTGTCAAGAGTGAGAGTAAGCTCTTCTGAAGGCTGTGTCAAGAGTGAGAGTAACTTTCTGAAGTTGTGTCAAGAGTGAGAGTAAGCTCTTCTGAAGGCTGTGTCAAGAGTGAGGTAAGCTCTTCTGAAGGCTGTGTCAAGAGTGAGAGTAAGCTCTCTGAAGGCTGTGTCAAGAGTGAGTAAGTCTTCTGAAGGCTGTGTCAAGAGTGAGTAAGTCTTCTGAAGGTGTGTCAAGAGTGAGAGTAAGCTCTTCTAAGGTGTGTCAAAGAGTAAGAGCTCTTCTGAAGGCTGTGTCAAGGAGAGTAAGCTCTTCGAAGCTGTGCTCAAGAGTGAGAGTAAGCTCTTCTGAAGGTGTCAAGAGTGAAGTAAGCCTTCTGAAGGTGTGTAAAGTGAGAGTAGCTTCTGAGGGGTCAAGAGGAGAGAAGCCTTCTAAGCTGTGTCAAGAGTGAGAAGCTTTCTGAGGTCAAGAGTAGAAGCTCTTCTAGGCTGTTAAATGTAAGCTCTTCGAAGGCTGTGTCAAGGGAGTAAGCTCTTCTGAAGGTTGTGTCAAGAGTGAGAGTAAGCTCTTCTGAAGGTGTCAAGAGAGAGCTCTTCTGAAGGTTGTGTCAAAGTGAGATAAGCTCTTCTGAAGCTTGTCAAGAGTGAGTAAGCTCTTCTGAAGGTGTGTCAAGAGTGAGAGTAAGCTCTTTGAAGGCTGTGTCAAGAGGAGAGTAAGCTCTTCTGAAGGTTGTGTCAGAGTGAGAGTAAGCTCTTCTGAAGGCTGTGTCAAGAGAGAGTAAGCTCTTCTGAAGGTTGTCAAGAGTGAAGTAAGCCTTCTGAAGGTTGTCAAGAGTGAGAGTAAGCTCTTCTGAAGGTGTTCAGAGGAGAGTAAGCTCTTTGAAGGTGTGTCAAGAGTGAGAGTAAGCTCTTCTGAAGGTTGTCAAGAGTGAGTAGCTCTTCTGAAGGTGTGTCAAGGGAAGTAAGCTCTTCTGAAGGTGTGTCAAGATGAATAAGCTCTTCTGAAGGCTGTGTCAAGAGTGAAGTAAGCTCTTCTGAAGGTTGTGTCAAGAGTGAGAGTAAGCTCTTCTGAAGGTTGTCAAGAGTGAGTAAGCTCTCAGTGTGTCAAGAGTGAGATAGTTCTGAAGGCTGTGTAAGAGGGAGTCTTCAAGCGTCAAGAGGAGCTCTTCGAAGGCTTCAGAGTGAGTAAGCCTCTGAAGCTGTCAAGTGAGTAAGCTCGAAGGGTCAAGTGGTAAGTTTCTGACGTCAAGGAAGGCTCTTCTGAAGCTGTGTCAAGGTAGTAAGCTCTTCTGAAGTGGTCAAGGGAGAGCTCTTCGAAGGCTGTGTCAAGTGAGAGAAGCTCTTCTGAAGGCTGGTCAAAGTGAGTAAGCTCTTCGAAGGTTGTCAAGAGTAAGTAAGCTCTTCTGAAGGCTGTGTCAAGAGAGAGTAAGTCTTCTGAAGCTGTGTCAAGAGGAGTAAGCTCTTCTGAAGGGTGTCAAAGTGAGTAGCTCTTCTGAAGGTGTGTCAAAGGAAGAAGCTCTTCTGAAGGTGTCAAGAGGAGAGTAGCCTTCTGAAGTGTGTCAAGAGGAGAGTAACTTCTGAAGGCTGGTCAGAGGAGTAAGCTCTTCTGAAGGTGTGTCAGAGGAGAGAAGCTCTTCTGAAGGCTGTGTCAAGAGGAAGTAGCCTTCGAAGCTGTCAAGTGAGGAAGCTCTTCTGAAGGCTGTGTCAGAGTGAAGTAATCTTCGAAGGTGTGTCAGAGTGAGAAGTTAAGCTTTCAAGTGGATAAGCCTTCTGAAGGCTGTGTCAAGAGGAGAAGCTCTTCTGAAGGCTGTGTCAAGGAGAAGCTCTTCTGAAGGCTGTGTCAAGAGTGATAAGCTCTTCAAGCTGTCAGAGGGAGTAGCTTTCGAAGGCTTTCAAGGTGAGTAAAGCTCTTCTGAAGGCTGTGTCAAGAGGAGTAAGCTCTTCTGAAGCTTGTCAAGAGTGAAGTGCTCTTCTGAAGGTGTGTCAAGGAGTAAGCTCTTCAAGGATAGAGGTAGTCTGAAGTGTTCAAGGGAAGCCTTCTGAAGCTGTGTCAAGTGAGAGTAAGCTCTTCTGAAGGCTGTGTCAAAAGTAGGGTAGAGAAGCTCTTCTAAGGCTTGTCAAGGTGAGTAAGCCTTCTGAAGGGTGTCAAGAGTGAAAGCTCTTCTGAAGGTGTGTCAAGATGAAGAAGCTCTTCTGAAGGCTGTGTCAAGAGGAGTAAGCTTTCTGAAGGCTGTGTCAGAGTGAGATAAGCTCTTCTGAAGTGTGTCAAGAGTAGTAACTCTCTGAAGGTGTCAAGAGTGAGAGTAAGCTCTTCTGAGTGCGAAGCTGAAGGTTAGAAGTATAAGTCTTCAAGTGTGAAGAGTGAGTAAGCTCTTCTGAAGGCTGTGTCAAGAGTGAGTAAGCTCTTCTGAAGGCTGTGCAAGGGGGTGAGAGTAGCTCTTCTGAAGGCTGTGTCAAGAGTGAGAGTAAGCTCTTCTGAAGGCTGTGTCAAGATGAGTAAGCTCTTCTGAAGGCGTGTCAAGTGAGAGAGTCAAGCTTGTCAAGTAGAAGCTCTTGAAGCTGTGTCAAGTAGTAAGCTCTTCTGAAGGCTGTGTCAAGAGTGAGAGTAAGCTCTTCTGAAGGTGTGTCAAGAGTGAGAGTAAGCTCTTCTGAAGGTTGTGTCAAGAGTGAGAGTAAGCTCTTCTGAAGGTGTGTAAGAGTGAGAAAGCTCTTGAAGGTGTGTCAAGAGTAGAGAAGCTCTTCGAAGGTTGTGTCAAGGTAGAGTAAGCTCTTCTGAAGGCTGTGTCAAGAGTGAGGTAAGCTCTTCTGAAGGTTGTGTCAAGAGTGAGAGTAAGCTCTCTGAAGTTGTCAAGAGTGAGAGTAAGCTCTTCTGAAGGCTGTGTCAAGAGTGAGATAAGCTCTTCTGAAGGCTGTTCAAGAGTGAGAGTAAGCTGTTCTGAAGGCTGTGTCAAGAGTGAGAGTAAGCTCTTCTGAAGGTTGTGTCAAGAGTGAGAGTAAGCTGTTCTGAAGGCTGTGTGAAGAGTGAGAGTAAGCTCTTCTGAATGCTGTGTCAAGAGTAAGAGTAAGCTCTTCTGAAGTCTGTGTCAAGAGTGAGAGTAAGCTCTTCTGAAGGCTGTGTCAAGAGTGAGAGTAAGCTCTTCTGAAGGTTGTGTCAAGAGTGAGAGTAAGCTCTTCCGAAGGCTGTGTCAAGAGTGAGAGTAAGCTCTTCTGAAGGCTGTGTCAAGATTGAGAGTAAGCTCTTCTGAAGGCTATGTCAAGAGTGAGAGTAAGCACTTCTGAAGGCTGTGTCAAGAGTGAGAGTAAGCTCTTCTGAAGGCTGTGTCAAGAGTGAGAGTAAGCTCTTCTGAAGGCTGTGTCAAGAGTGAGAGTAAGCTCTTCTGAAGGCTGTGTCAAGAGTGAGAGTAAGCTCTTCTGAAGGCTGTGTCAAGAGTGAGAGTAAGCTCTTCTGAAGGCTGTGTCAAGAGTGAGAGTAAGCTCTTCTGAAGGTTGTGTCAAGAGTGAGAGTCAGCTCTTCTGAAGGAAGACTGAAGATAGAGTTAAGTTACATAAATAGTTACGCGCTGGACTGGGAGATTTATCAGCGGCACCTGACAAACAGATGTGAGGTACAATGGTAGACACATACAAAACAAACACTTTATGCAACGATATCTGAGATGAGGTAAATACTAAATATCGCTTGATGTATCTATAATTATGTTTTGTTTAGAATAGACTAGTGTGTCTATTCTAAAATGATGAGTTCGGTGGTACCTGCATTATTGCAGTGACAGGGCGAGTGAGGTGTACTGGGCGGGTATATGGTGGGTTTAGTCAGGTGTACTGGATGGGTATATATTGGAGTTAGTTAGGTGTACTGGGTGAGTATATGGTGGAATGAAAGCAACGTCTTCTGTTTGAAGTGAGGTGGTGGTGTAATATGTGGATATATGTTGTCAGTGTCAAGTGGTATATAGAGTGGCTATATGATTTTGTGACAGATTTACTGTGAGGGGAAATAATTTGATGACAGTTAGGTGGATGTCAGTGAAGTGTGGTGGGAAGGGTACCCTGTCAGTGAAGTGTGTTGGGAAGGGTACCCTGTCAGTGAGGTGTACTATGTAGGATGTCAGTAAAGTGTACTGGGCGAGATGACAAAAGTTTTCTTGGTGGGTATATAATGAAAACAGTGAGATGAATGCTGGTTGTATTTAGGTGACAGGTGAAGCCTTGAGGAAAACCACATCCACTATACCCATTTTCGAAAGGGCTTTAACATTAAGTTGACTTACTGGTTTAGTCACCCTTTTCAAGAATTCCTTGAGCTGATTATAACAAATTGGATGCCGCAACTATGTGATAAAATCTGCCAATGACAAATGAGACCGAACCGGAAGCGAGCCATGTGATTTTTAACTTTTGCAAGGCTGATGCAGTAACCAACTTTCTTAACGTTCTCCAACGCTGCCATTAAACCATCTAGCAAAGGGTGACTCAGGTGGGTGACTCAGGTGGGTGACCATCTGCACGGGAATATTTCAGGGCAAAAACTTCTCACCAACAGCCAGAGTGGTATGAGAAACACATTCCATTCTATGTGAATTTCTTACATTTGGTTTGTAGCAAATTTCATGACTTACGTTATTTATGTTATGTTACGTTATTATATGTCAGGTTAGGTTAGGCTAGGTTTACATAGGCAAGAGAGGTTTTAGTCAATGAAAATTAACAACTTATAATATAACAAATAGGCAATAAATGAAATATAAAATAAATGCGATAAAAACTTTTGATGCACGAACAGAAATCGGGGACTTGCCAAGCACAAAATAAGGACCAAAGTAAAATGATCACTGTTTAAGTCTCTTTAAACAATCGTCCATTTAATTCTCATAACAACAGTGATACACTGTTCGTGATTAAAAGGACGAGTTGCGTTCACAAAGGTGACTCCTGGAGGCGACACAAGTTCTCGTCTTCCTGACGAAGTCGCTGCTGCTTAAAAGTTTATGTAGGGAATTGTCAAGACTCCAGCAGGGACTGTGATGTGCGGTGAAGGAGGGCAGACGAGATCTTAAAGTTACAATATTATAAAGAAACCCTGTTTCTTGAGAGCTTTAAAGACATAAATCTCATATTCGCAAAATAATGAAGAACAATGAGTAGAAATGCGTTTTTATCGCTCTAGATCAAGCCGGTTAGGGCAATGTAATGTAATACCGGTTTTATTCGCAAACATTTCTTTATCTAAACATATCTATCACCAGTTTCTCATTCCCGACACTCTCGTTATATATGTCCCTCATTCATTTGCAGTCTTTTGGCCCCATTCCTTATTTTTTCATGGGAAAATAAGCAAAATTTAATAAAAAAAATATTTAATATTTTATTAATAATAATAATAATAATAATAATAAATAATTATTATTATTATTATTATTATTATTATTATTATTATTATTATTATTATTATTTTATTATTATTATTATTATTATTATTATTATTATTATTATTATTATTATTATTATTATTATTATTATTATTATCCCAGTTGTATCTTCCTCCATTTTTCTTTCAGCACCGTTCATATTTTTTTGTAATATTTCAATCTTTTCTAGTAGCGACATATTTTTCTTACTTATATTTCAATATTTATGGAATGGAAAAGCAAATGTCAAGCCCATTGACTGTTCCACCAGAAACCATGATGGAATTTTATGTAAACTATGCTAAGATGTGCATATGCTTACTTATATACGAACCTTAACAGTCAACGTCTTTGCACAAATATACATTCAGGTATTCCTGTGCCTCGAGAGTTTATAGTCTTGTTGTGTCTTGTCATAATGTGTTGGCTTGGTGTGTCTTGTCTTGAAGTGTCTTTTCTCGGGTTGTCTTGTCTTGAAGTGTCTTTTCTCGGGTTGTCTTGCCTTGATGTGTTTTCTGTTAGGGTGCATTGTCTTGATGTATCTTGTCATGGTGCGTTTTTCCTAGATGGGTCATCTCTGTGTCTTGTCATATATCTAGTCTTTATGTGTTTTGTTTTGATTTATCCTATCTAGGTGTGTCATATTTTTGTGCATCTTTTAACCATATGGAGGACATGAGACTTTAAGTACCCCAAGAATATTTTTCAAAGTAAACCTCTGGATACCCTTGATTGCCTTCACACAAAAGCCTTATTTTGCCACCACCCGCTGCATATGGGGGCACGTCACAAGCGGTGTTCCACAGGGGTCAGTGTTGGGCCCCTTGTTGTTCACAATTTGATTAAACGACGTAGATGAGGGAATAAATAGCAACATAAGCAAATTTGCTGATGACACCAAAATAGGCCGTCCAATTCATTCTAATGAGGACATTAGAGCACTCCAGGATGATTTGAATAGACTGATGCAGTGGTCGGAGAAGTGGCAGATGCAGTTTAATATAGACAAATGCAAAGTTCTAAATATTGACAGGAAAAAAACCCTGCCACCTATAAATAATGTAGATCTTAATTTTTACATTGGGGAAAAGGATTTGGGAGTTCGGGAGCGTTTTGATCCAATGTGAGTTGGGCCCCTTTGGACCTTAGTTTTTGCTCCCCCTATTTTCAGATCCGTTTTTTTCCTCCCTTTTTGGTAAATTTTGTGATTTGAACCTGCCCGGGGGGGGGAAAAGAATTTGAATGCCTCTGCATGGGAAAAGTAGGTTTGCTCGTGCCTTTTTTCCCTTATGTTTTAATAAATTTTGGAAAATTTTTTTAAAAAAAGTCTTCCAAGTTGGAAATTCCTCGGTATTTTAAATTCCTTTTTTCAAGGATTTTTAAGCCCATTTAGGTTTAATAAATGTGATTTTTAATGTCAAAAAAGACAAAATTTTAATTGGTTTTTAATTTCCAAATTTTTTGGATAACTTGTGTTTTTTCTCTGCCCAAGGTGTCACAGGAATGCCTAAACTATTTTATCCTTGTTTTTTAACCGGCATTTTACCTGTAAAGGTTTTGAAGCTCCAAAACTTTTTTCCAAATTTTTGTTTTAAAGTCTTGCCCTTTTTTTCCCAATGGAAATTTATTCCTTTTCCCACTATATTGTAAAAACCAATTTTGTTAATTAGCCTAATAAATTATTTTTAATGTTAACATTTTTACAAGTTTTGTTTTAAAGGAAAACACATTTTGGAAAAGGAAATTTTGAAAGGGACATTTATTTGTTTTCTCTTATTTTTGGATAATGGATTTTTTAAAAATTTTCGCCCTTGTTTAAAAGTATTTGAAAAGCCCAAACTTTTTTCAGGTATTTTTAATTTCCGACACAATTTTGGAAAAAACGTGGAGTTTTAAGTTCAGCCCAGGGGATCAAGGAAGTTGTTAATATTCAGACAACTAGGGGGGAAAAAGGGATTTTTTAAGTTGCCCTTTTTGGAAATAATTGATGTTGAATTTTTACACAAGGGGTAACGGAATTCCGCCCTTATTTGTGAAAACTTAAAGGAATTTTGGCAAGGTATCAACTTGAAAAATTCTCTAAAAATTAGGGTTGGAAAACTGTTGTTGAATGCCTAAAAATTATGGGAAATCAACTTGATCTATTTACCTTTTTTAAAATTTAATTTAAACCACAATATTTTTTCGATAAAACTTAAAAATAAAAAAAAACTGGGAAAATTCCAAAAAATTTGGAAAAATAAATTTTTCTCTGGAAAAAATGGGATTAACAAAGGGACCAAAAAACAGGGAATAATTGGAAAAAAGGGGTTGTATAAAGGGAAAGGGATGGGCAAAGTGTGGGACAAGTGCCTAATTTGTAATATTTGCGGGGAATTTGTATAAGGCAGCATATGGGTGGCCTTTAAATTTTTGGAAAAGTTTAAATAAATGCAGGTAAAAACTAAAGAAAGAAAAATATGGTTTTACCTGTTTTAAGTTCAAGAACTGTTTTTAAAAAATTTAAAGGGTTCGGGGGAAACCGAAAAGGGGGAAAAATAAAATTGGGGAAGGGAAAAAATTCCCCCATGAAAAAATTTTCATTTTGCCATTTTCCCCCTTTGGGGGCCTTTATTTTCTCGTTTTTCGCAAAAGGTAGGAGGTTTTAATTTTTAAACCCCCTTTGGGGACAATTTTAATATTAGGATTTTTAAATAATAATTAAATATATAAATAAATAAATTAAATTTATAAATTTTAACCCCAAAAACTATTAAAGATAAAATTAAAAACCAACCCAAAGGGGAAAAAAATTTTTTTAAAAAATAAAATTATTAACCACTTAGTTAAACAAAAAAGGGGAAAATTAAAAAATCTATTAAAGGGGAGGTCAAAAGGACCCCCCAAAGTTCCCCTGGGGGCCCGGGTTTTATGAAACCCCGCAAAAATATTTTTTTTTTGCAAAGGGCCAAAAAAATTTTTAAAGGCTTATAGGGGGTTAGGAAAGGAAAACACAAAAAGGGGTTTGAGGAAAATCAGGAATTCGGCCCCAAATTACGAAATTTTAAACCAAAATCAGTTAAAACCCATCAAAAAAGATTGTTTTTTTGTTCCCTTGGGTCCTTTCCCGGAAGTTTATTCGAAAAAACCCGGGGCCCAATTCCAACCTCTGTTTTAATTCCCTCCGGCCCCAAACCCTATTTTGTGTTTTCAACTTTGAGTTGAATTTTTCCGGGGAATTAACCTTGTGATCAATAAAACCTGTAAATTTGGAAAAATGCCTGACATTAGGGGTTGTTGTTCAACAGAAAAGTTTTAAATGTTCCGCCCTTTTTCTTTTTATCAACTTTTATGTTTTTAAATGTTTTTCCCGGAACTATTTTTTTTGTTTTCAACTGTGTTGTTTTTAATGTTCCCCCAACCTTTTTTTTGTGTTAAAACTTTTTTTTGGGTTTCCTTTACCAAAAGGGGGAATTAGCCAAATTTTATATTTTTTTAAGTTTTTCTTTTTTATAAAAAGGGGAAAATTTTTTTTTTTAGGAAAAAGGGAGAACATTTCTGGGGAAAATTTGTCTCATAAAGGTTAAATTTTCTCATTAAATTTTTTTTCTCAAATAATGGGGTTCCCCAGGATTTTGCCAGCCCAAGGGTTTCCCCAAGGAGGAATAATATGAAAAATTTTAACATGAAGGGAAATTTTTTAATATAGGGAAAAAGGGGGAAAAGGAACACGTGAAAGGGACCCCTTTGAATAATGCTAAGGCCCGGCCATAAAGGGGGTTCCAGGAAATTTTTAGTATGAAGGCCGCCACTTTTTGAATTTAAAGTAAAAAAAAAGGAAAAAATAAATTAATTTAAAAATTTTAAAAAAAGTGGAATAAGCGAGGAAAATTATTTAGGAACGGGAGACCCCCGGGAGGGTTATGGGCTACCCCGGCGTCCCGTTGTTTATTGGATCCTGCCCCCTCTGTTCATGGTTACAAAAAATGCTGCTCCGGGGAGGGCTAGGTCACCCAAACGGGGAAAGGGAAAATTTTTTAAAAATTATTCCCCAAAATTAAAGGACCCAACCAAACCACCGTTTGGTCCTCGGAGGGGGGGGAAAACCCTTTGGCCACCCCAAAGGTTCCCTTTTTGGCCCCCAAATTTGGGGGCCCTTAAAAAAAAAAAGAGCGCATTTTTTCCGTTCAAAAAAAGGCTAGCCGTGTTGAAAATTATTCCCCCTTTTTTGGGGTTTAAAATAATATTTATTAATATATATTTTTTATTATTAAAAAAATTTATTAAATATTTTAAATATTATTTTAAAATTTTAAATTGCAACCCCGAAAAAGGGGAATTTTTTTTTTTACTTTTTTTAATTCAAAAAAAAATGGCCAACAAAAAAAAACAATTTGGTTTTTAAAAAGGGGGGAACCCCACAGGAAACCGGGGAGACCCCCCCGGGCCCGGGGCCGCCCCCCTGGTCCCGGGGAACCCCTTACCTGGAAAACCCTTTTAGCCCCTTTCCCCGGGTTTCCAAAAAGGGAAAACCCCAAAGGACCCGGGAAGGGGGTTGGAAAACCAACGCCATCCCCAAAAGATGGGGGCCCCAAACACCTGGGCAGGGGGGGGAAACCCTTTGGACCCAACGCCTTCCCTTCCGGCACGGGGAACCCCCCCTGGTCCACTAAAAAAAAAAATAGCGACATTTATCACGTATCCGTCGATTCGAAAGATTATTCCACCACTTTTGAAGTCACAGTAAGTATCTTCATTAATATATATTTTTTCAGTTGTGTACCAGAAACAATTTATGTCTAAACGTTGCATTGTGTGTAAATGACTGCTCGATTCTTAATCTAATTGTCAACCTCCATGAAAAATGTAATAAATATTATTTTTGTTACTCGTATTTTGTGATTGCAAAGCACAGAGCCATAAATGCGCTGGCGTATACACAAAAAAAACTTTCGGTCATGAAAACACTGGGGAGACGCCATCACCTGGTACAACACTGGGGAGACGCCATCACCTGGTACAACACTGGGGAGACGCCATCACCTGGTACAACACTGGGGAGACGCCATCACCTGGTACAACACTGGGGAGACGCCATCACCTGGTACAGGAAAACGCAAAAAAATATGCAGTTACATATAAAAAGCAGAGCAGCTTGGAAGAACAGTTCATTAATATGCAACAACAGTATAGGAACATGAAAAAAACTGAATAGTAACACATGAAACAGTACAGTAACACACATGAACTGTTGAGTAAGACAGAAAAGGTACAGTAACATACAGAACATACATGTAGAACAATCAACTGCTTCGCATAATGTAACACGTTGCATTTTGACCATTCACAGTGTGTGTGATATAAACAGATCACATTGGTTAATACCAGTGACCTCAGATCTCAAGACGTGTGATAATCAGTTTAACCGTTCATTGTACAGTTGGTACTACTAACCACAACACTGGTCACCGTACAGTTGGTACTACTAACCACAACACTGGTCACCGTACAGTTGGTACTACTAACCACAACACTGGTCACCGTACAGTTGGTACTACTAACCACAACACTGGTCACCGTACAGTTCTTACTACTAACCACAACACCGTTCACCGTACAGTTGGTACTACTAACCACAACACTGGTCATCGTACAGTTGGTACTACTAACCACAACACTGGTCATCGTACAGTTCTTACTACTAACCACAACACTGGTCACCGTACAGTTCGTACTACTAACCACAACACTGGTCACCGTACAGTTCGTATTACTAACCACAACACTGGTCACCGTACAGTTCGTACTACTAACCACAACACTGGTCACCGTACAGTTCGTATTACTAACCACAACACTGGTCACCGTACAGTTCGTACTACTAACCACAACACTGGTCATCGTACAGTTCTTACTACTAACCACAACACTGGTCACCGTACAGTTCGTACTACTAACCACAACACTGGTCACCGTACAGGTCGTACTACTAACCACAACACTGGTCACCGTACAGTTCGTACTACTAACCACAACACTGGTCACCGTACAGTTCGTACTACTAACCACAACACTGGTCACCGTACAGTTCGTACTACTAACCACAACACTGGTCACCGTACAGTTCGTACTACTAACCACAACACTGGTCACCATACAGTTCGTACTACTAACCACAACACTGGTCACCATACAGTTCGTACTACTAACCACAACACTGGTCACCTACAGTTCGTACTACTAACCACAACACTGGTCACCGTACAGTTCGTACTACTAACCACAACAACGTTCATCGTACAGGTCGTACTAGTAACCATAACACCGGTTTTTCCTTCCTATTTTTATATTTACCATTAATATATCACTATCACAAATTCTATTTGCATTCTGCCCTTTACAGATTGTACAGGATGTGACGACTACCAGCCAAGAAACAATGTTATTCAAATGAAGACGATATTAGAGAATTTAAAGAATATTGGACTGAAAAATTTGGCATGATTAAGAAAGATAATAAAGCATTATGCATTTTCTGTTGTGAATCAGTTGTTTGTTGGACTTCTTCTGTGAAGAGACATTTTGAAACTGTTCAGAAAAACTTAAACAAAACTGAGCAATAACAAAGGGAATTGATTTCTCGTGAACTGAGCAAGACAAAAAAAAACAGTCTGATACTTTGAGGAAATTTATTTCTGGTAGGCCTAGTTCCAACTTAGTTGCTGCTAGCTTTGAGGTCTCCAAAGTTATTGTTCAACATGGAAAGCCACTTAGTGATGGGAGTATATTAAAGAAGCATGGTTAGAATGTGCTCCTTTCCTTTTTGACAATCTTTCAGAAAAAGAAAAGATTGTTCAGTGCATTAAAGATTTGTCTGTGAGTAGAAAAACGGTTAAGGATAGAATACTTAAGGTGGGAAGGAATGCAGCGGAACAATTAACAAAGGATTTGGCTTCATGTGAGTTATTTTCTGTGTTGATGAAACACAGACATTACATCATCAGCTGGATAGCAATTTTTTCTCGACTTTATTATGGTGACGAAGTGAGCGTACCACTGGGGTTGTAACACTACCTGAGCGTACCACTGGGGTTGTAACACTACCTGAGCGTACCACTGGGGTTGTAACACTACCTGAGCGTACCACTGGGGTTATAACACTACCTGAGCGTACCACTGGGGTTGTAACACTACCTGAGCGTACCACTGGGGTTGTAACACTACCTGAGCGTACCATTGGGGTTGTAACACTACCTGAGCGTACCACTGGGGTTGTAACACTACCTGAGCGCACCACTGGGGTTGTAACACTACCTGAGCGTTCCACTGGGGTTGTAACACTACCTGAGCGTACCACTGGGGTTGTAACACTACCTGAGCGTACCACTGGGGTTGTAACACTACCTGAGCGTACCACTGGGGTTGTAACACTACAAGTCATCAGTGATGCACCACCACAAGTCATCAGTGATGCACCACCACAAGTCATCAGTGAAGCACCACCACAAGTCATCAGTGATGCACCACCACAAGTCATCAGTGATGCACCACCACAAGTCATCAGTGATGCACCACCACAAGTCATCAGTGATGCACCACCACAAGTCATCAGTGATGCACCACCACAAGTCATCAGTGATGCACCACCACAAGTCATCAGTGATGCACCACCACAAGTCATCAGTCATGCACCACCACAAGTCATCAGTGATGCACCACCACAAGTCTCATTGATGGTAAATAAATAAAAGGTTCACAATTTTTCTCTCTCAAGTTTATATTTGATGTTTTCTGCTAAAATGGTAAATATTCACTTGTGTTTAATATAATATAATTCGGTGTGATTTTTGTATGTGAAATAATTATACTGTATTTTCTCTGTGATTTTTATGTATCATTCTTAAGGGATTAAAAGTCAATAAAAGAATGTCTTTAATTTTATATCCTTTTGTTATCTTTTAGTCAAGTAAAACGATTATGTCATTGGAAAAACATGAAAAACCTAATTGATCTAATAAATAAATCAAATTATTGTTTATTCTTTTGCTGATGCTAAAAATACTGTTTTTAAATTGTGTGGATATATATCGCAGCAAGAAATACATTTAAAGGCTGTTAAAAATTACCCACACTATCTACAGGGAAGAGAGAGCTTTAAGTAAAAATTCCGTCACAATATTTTCCATTCATTCAATATCATGGTTTACAAATAATTATGATACGCTGTGATTTTTTATTTGAAAATTTTGTCACAATACTTAAAAGTTATCAATACTTAAAAGACATTTTGAAACTGTTCATAAAAACTTAAGCAAGAAAACTGAGCAAGAACAAAGGGAATTGATTTCTCGTGAACTGAGCAAGACAAAAAAAAATTGAGAAAATTTATTTCGGGTAGGCCTAGTTCCACCTTAGTTGCTGCTGGCTTTGAGGTCTCCAAAGTTGTTGCTCAACATGGAAAGCCACTTAGTGATGGGGAGTATATTAAAGAAGCATAAATTTTAATTGGCACGTGAGAAGATTTTGTATTTATTTTTTTCCCGAATTTGGCACGTACCAGGTTGCCCAGTCGATTGGCTCGCCGTGGAGGCGTCAAGCGTATTTCCGGCCTCATCTACGAAGATACTCGAGGAGTTTTCAAAGTTCTCGTAGAGAACGTCATCAGAGATGCAGTTACCTAACACTAAACATACAAAGAGGAAAACTGTCACTGTCATGGACGTCGTGTATACTCTGTAACTCCAAGGACGCACTATCTATGTCACTGTCATGGACGTCATGTATACTCTGTAACTCCAAGGACGCGCTATCTATGTCACTGTCATGGACGTCGTGTATACTCTGTAACTCCAAGGACGCACTATCTATGTCACTGTCATGGACGTCATGTATACTCTGTAACTCCAAGGACGCGCTATCTATGTCACTGTCATGGACGTCGTGTGTACTCTGTAACTCCAAGGACTCACTATATATGTCACTGTCATGGACGTCGTGTATACTCTGTAACTCCAAGGACGCGCTATCTATGACTTTGGTGGTTAAATCACTAATACTCATTCTTCCTCAAGACCTACCAAGACCAGAAGCTCCGGTGGTGGGTCATCGTCAGCGTCAGGAAACACTTGTCCGGTTTCCTGACAAATCTTACCTAACTTAACTAAAAACAATAATTCTGAGAATTAAGCCGACCTGGAGCCGATCTTGAAGCCTGGCAAGTCCGCCACATTTTTAAGTCATGGCTTTCGTTAAATTATATTTTTTAATGTAAGTACTCAGTCTCTTCTTCAGTCACACTTGTATCATTCATACTTAAAAAAATATTTTAAACTGCATCATAAACTGTATCACAAAAGTAAAGATGATAAAAAAGATATTTAGAAATAATTACTGTAAAATTCTTCAGCAGCTTCGGCAGTTTCAAAAGTTTCCTTTCAGCACTGAAAGTTATAATAGCTAGAGAAGTTTTAAAGGTTACATTCCTAAAGTGCTGGAGTCACTTTGGTTACAGTAAATATCAAGAATATTTAAAAGAAAATATTTAAAAGAAAATGCTAGTGAGATATTTAAGAATGTGGAAACGAGAATGTAATAATAATTAAATAATTATATTTCTCTTTAAATTTAGTATCTTTTTCACATCTTCAGTTACACAACCCAGGGCAACACGGGTTTAGAGCAGGTCGCTCCTGCCTGTCCCAGCTACTGGACCACTGTGACAAGGTCCTGGATGCTGTAGAGGATAAACAAAATACAGATGTAGTATACAAAGCTTTCGACAAGTGTGACTATATAGCGCACAAAATGCGTTATTTTAAACTGGTTTCAAAATAATTGCTATGACTTTTGATTCATTCTTGACTAACATGACGAGGTACCTTCCTGATGGTAGATGGTAGTTGGTAGATGGATCTATAACTAACTGACAAATAGAACAGGCAGCTACGGTGAAAAACTCTGTTCCACAAGGCACAGTACTCGCTCCCATTTTATTCCTCATCCTCATATCTTTGCGGATAACACCCGGATTGCCATGACAGTGACCTCCATCGAAGACACCGCAAGACATCGAACAAATTTTGAAATGGGCCACTCAAAACAATTGAAGTTAGAAGATTAAACTACTCGGATATGGAAAACTTGAGGAAATTAAAACTGCATCAGTAGAGCGAAAAAGTAGTGTGATAATGTCAGAGGATCTCGCTAGGATATGCTAGGATCTGCTAGGAAAATGATAGGATGGATAATGAGAACCTTCAAAACTAGGGACGCCAAGCCCATGATTCTCTTCATATCGCTTGTTCTCTCTAGGCTGGAATACTGCCTTCAAGGCAGGCGAAATTGCTGACCTGGAGAGTGTGCAAGGAATTCCCTGGAACGCAGGCGTGAGGGATTAGTACCAAACTTGCACACGAAAATCATTTCCTATGAAAGCAAAAGACTCGGCAGGAGATGTAACATTCTCCCAATGAAAAGCAGGGGCGCCACGAGTACACTGAGAGACAACCCAAGACGGTTCAACTGCCTCCCCTGGCTGTCTTCAGTAAGGCACTGGACAGTTTGCGTGCGGCCATCAGTAACAGTTTACTCATCTCATCTTACCTGCCGAATTGTATTTGCAGGTGTCGAGACTCGCCTTACCTTCCAGATTACTGTGATCGGCATCACTGATTTGTGGCTTCAAGATTTTTATTCCTGAGTTACCAGACCCTGCCACGAGGAGGACAGTGGTTCGTTTTTATGGTCCCCATCTCACTCTCTAGGAGTCAACCTGTGTCCCCTTTTGGATCATGTTTCCAGGTCTCCATCCGTGGGCCCCTGAATGTCAACCCTTCCACACTCCCCACTTGTATTTTTTGGTGCACTTTGTTACTTACGGTGTGGTCATAGTTAGGAGTGGTCATAGTTTAGGAGTGGTCATAGTCAGATGTGGTCATAGGTGGGAGTGTTTTTTTTGTGCTTCCCCTAGTTCCGTGTTTCCAGAAGTCCATCTGTGTCCCCTCAGATGAACTCCCTTCCTCACTTCCCCAGGTGATGTCATAGTTAGGTGATGTCATAGTTAGGTGATGTCATAGTTGGGTGTGGTAATAGTTGGGTGTGGTCATATTTGGATGAGGTCATAGTTGGGTGAGGTCATAGTTAGGTGTGGTCATAGTTGGGTGAGGTCAAAGTTGGGTGAGGTCATAGTTGGGTGAGGTCATAGTTGGGTGAGGCAAGTTGGTGAGGTCATAGATGGGTGAGTTCATAGTTGGGTGATGGTCATAGTTGTGAGTCAAGTTGGTGAGTCATGGGAGTTAGGGTGAGGTCATAGTTGGGTGAGGTCATAGTTGGGGTGGGGGTCATAGTGGTGTGGGTGTGGGTCTTGGTCTAGTTGGGGGTCATGTCAGTGTGTCAGTGGGGTAAGTTGGGTGTGTCATAGTTGGGTGGAATGTCATAGTTGGTGTCAAGTTGGGGTCATAGTTGTAGTCTATTGGGTGAGGTCATAGTTGGGTGAGGTCATAGTTGGGTGAATGGGTTCATAGTTGGGTGTCATAGTCGTGGTGGGAGTGTTGGTTTGTGTCCCCTAGTTCCGTGTTCCAGAGTCACTGTGTCCTCAGTGAACCTTCCTCACTTCCTAGGTGATGTCATAGTTAGGTGAGTCATAGTTAGGTGATGTCATAGTTGGTGATGTGTCTAGTTGGTGAGTCATGTTAGGTGATGTCTAGTTAGGTGTGTTAGTTAGGTGATGTCATAGTGTGTGTGTGTGTGTTGTGTGTGAGCCTCCTCCCTAGTTCCTTGTCTAGGAGTCCACCTGTGTCCCCTAGGTCTCTTCCGACTTCCAGGTGGGGTGGTTACTGGGGATCACGATGGAAGCTGCGTCAGTAAGTTCCACCCACCTAGCTGGACTGCCGACAGCACACGAAACAGTTCCCCAAAAACCCCAACTAGACAGAGACTAAGCTGCCACCCAACTCGGCCACCAAGGTGAGGTTACTATGTAAAAATCTGGGACTTCTATTTATATTTCATAATGTTTTTATGATAATTTCTTTTGTTTTTATTTACATAGCTGTATAACTGTTTGTGGACGTTTTATTGTGTGTATATCTCTGTCAGTATGTTAATCTGTTTCTTCCCACCAAGAAATCTGCAACAAAAAAGTTATGAGCTTCCAGTTTTGTTGTTATTCGTACATTTTTCTTATGCAAGACACTCAAATGTCCACAAATGAACATACACGTACACTCACAGGTATTTATGTATCTCCTCACATGAACTCTATTTACACACACACACACACACTCTAGCATGTATGCAAAATCAAATTCCCATGCACATGTTCAGTTTGGACAAATGGATTTTTTGGTGTTTCCATATCTTACTCCAGAATTTGTATATAATATGTGTGTTGCTTAATAAATGTTTTATAGAAAACTTAAGTACACTATATAACAAAAATCACTAGATAATAAAAATATGTGGCGTTCTTTAATGCCACCTGGGCAGGACGTTATGTGTGAATGTTAGTGTAACACCATAAATGTTGAGGTCTGTGGTCTGGTCTGGGAAGCTGTAACAAGGACCCCAGAATTTATCCACAGGTAAGTCTTCTTCAGGTGAATATATGTTACTATATTTAACATATAAACTCATTAAGGTCTAAGTAGACTGTGGTCTACCACCTTACCAGGTGGCAAAACTTCGTGTAAAGGTTATAATGATCTATCATACAACAAACTATAATCATTCTGAGACTCCAGTATATCTATTGTTGGTGAGGAAGCCGAGTAGAAAACATTGTTGGTGAGGAAGCAGAGTAGAAAACATTGCCAGAAGTATTTCTTTACAGAGTATCTGAGTGACAGCAACTCCAGGAGCAAGATGTTAACTCAAATAATTATGATAAAACTACAAAGTACTATCAATAATTATGATAAGAATTCAAAGTACCGTTAATAATTATAAGAAAAAGAACCATCAATAATCATTAGGATATATTTTTACGTTATTTATATATCGATATCACCATTACAAATTATTAATAAAATTACAAATTATTAATAAAAGTTGGTAAGAAGTGTAATATAATGACGAGGAATAACTGTGAAGATCATTATAACTTGATTAATATTACATGTCTTTTGTATTTATTATGATTTATGATGCATTTCGTATTATCATTAGCATTTCATATTATCTACATAAATATAATCGTAATATTTCCATAATTTGAGGACAAGTTTTGAACGTGTATGTTAATTGTGAGATAAAGCGATAATAAATATATTTTGGTAAAGAACTCGGCTTCTGCCAGATGCTGACAAAACACTCACATACATTGAGACGGTGATGATGGGCTCTTGTTCCAAGGAATGTGATACAGCCTGCATTTCCTGGGATCCAACATGATAGTCTACCATTCCCCAGGCGCTATATAACACCTTCACCTATAATATATTAATCATTATTTCATAATCTTTAGGAAAATACTATGAACACAATGACACACACACACACACAAAAACATAAAAATATTTAATAATTGATCTTATTCCAACGATTCCAATTTTTTAACTATTTCAGTAAAATTTCAAATTCATGGCAACTCAGACTAAACTAAACATCCATCGTCAATGATATCTTGAAGGCAGTTAGAAGCAACAGTCTTTAATTGCTAAGTGAAAAATGATTAACCTTATTTGTTCAATAAAATTTGTAATCAGGGACTAATGGCAGCCAATAGCAGCCATACGGAGTCATTCTACCTAAGATGCATCAGCCTTTAAATATTGAAGTCGCTCAGTAGAAATAAACTGATAAATATTTAACGTTATTTAAGAGGATTAAAAAAATCACACTATTTTACACATAAAAATGGTTATATCTAAAGTTCACTCTCCACCATTGTCGATTTTTTAGGCATCTTTTTCTAAAGTTTGAAACTCCGGCATTGAGGACGCTGGGAAATGGTTCAGCAACACTGGTCATAAAACAAGTGCACATGACCACTGTTCAAAGAATTTGGTCCCCATTTTCGCTAACAAGTGTTGAAAATTTGAAGGCGATTGGAAGAGGCATTTTCGAGTTATGAACGAAGTAAAATAAAAAAAAGTTAAAGGAAGGAAAAAGAAAAACATCCAGACACTTCTAAAAAAATCATTTTTAAAAAACTATAAGAAAAAACTATAAAAGTGTGTGGCCTCGACCTGGGAAGCATCAGGACTCTGACGTTGATCTCATGGTGTTGCTGTTCTTATCTTCTTTGTGTTCCGCCCTTATTATCTTCGATAGATTGATATAAACTTTTTGCTGAAGTATATCAATTCTTATAGACCAGATCTGAGATGACACTGTGATCTGTTTATGTCAGAAAACTGTGTGTCACATAAAGCGTCTGTCAGATTATGGGAAGCAGCGATTGTATGTTCCGTACTTTTCTTAGGTTCTTATGTGTCACTATATTGTTATTGTTCCTCTGCTTCCTCCTGTGTTATTGTGCTTTTCCATACTGTTTTTATACTATTTTATAAGTTAATGTGCCATTTTTGCGTGTTACTGTATCATTTTTTGAGTGTTACTGTACCGTTCATCTATATTGACATGTATGTTGATACTGCAATGTTTTATGTTGCTGTATGTTTGTCTACTCCACCTTCCACAGTAGTGTCTCCCACACTGGCATTCATGTCTCCCACACTGGCAGTCATGTCTCCCAAAACAATATTAATACAAAATAACACTATGCTCAGAACACATCAATAAACATTAACTTTAGAAAAATGATTATGGCAGCCGATCCTGCAACCTGGGAAGTCCATCACATTGTTGATTTATCCGATACAACTGTTTTATACTGTTTCTAAGGCAAAGGTTGCAGGGGCCGAGTAACAGCTCCTGGTCCCATATTTTTGCTGGTCGCTACTCCAGTAAGTACCTGTGTGTGTTAGACTCTTAAAACTCACGAGGAACTAAGTGTTCACACATTATTAAGTATCCCAAAAGGAATACCTTTAAATAGTTGTCTTATTATCTTCTTATTATTTCTTCCTCCAAGGTTCTCGTTATTAAATTGAGAACGGCTCATCCGATCGGCATCAAATTTTCAATGCCGGTGTACTGTAACTAGGAAAAGGTGTATAGCGGCTGCCCTAATTGCTATCGGTCACATTATCCATCAAAAGTCTGGTAGTTACACTATATCTAGATTACTAATCAACAGGATATTACCCATTCTGGAGACCCATGTAACATGATGTTGACCCAACCCATCTCACCACAATTGTACTGCTGCTGCTGCTGCTGCTGCTGCTGCTTTTGCTGCTGCTGCTGCCGCCGCCGCCTCCCTCCTCGCGGCTTTCCACCTGACTCCTGCCACTATATATACTCGTTTCTTAGTTATCTCTGTATTAGGACTGAAGAAGCTACTCGGGGCGAAGCATTTGCTTTTATAAATGTAATGAACTGTACATAGGTGGCTTTTCCTCACATCTTGTCGGTATCACCATACCATTTTTCACCGTACCATTTTTCACCGTGCCATTTTTCACCGTACCATTTTTCACCGTGCCATTTTTCACCGTGCCATTTTTCACCGTGCCATTTTTCACCGTGCCATTTTTCACCGTACCATTTTTCACCGTGCCATTTTTCACCGTGCCATTTTTCACCGTGCCATTTTTCACCGTGCCATTTTTCAGAGCTTTGTCATGTATGTGAAGTGACCATCGTCCCAGGAGTGAGTGAGAAATCTTCAGTGACAGCATTCGTGCCCATCTTCTCTCCTGGTGTCAACAGTCACTGGCACCTCATCTTCTCTCCTGGTGTCAGCAGTCAATGGCACCTCATCTTCTCTCCTGGTGTCAGCAGTCAATGGCACCTCATAAAGTTGAGGTTATGAAGAGTCACCTGCAGTGCATTGTAAAGAACTTTATTTATGACGGAATTTTATCTAAAACCCATTTGCCTGCCGCCTTAGTACAAGGTGTGACGTAGCCATCATAACCGATGCTGTATGTAGCTTCTTGCCTCTCAGTGCTACCCTCAGATATGTAGCTTCTTGCCTCTCAGTGCTACCCTCATATATGTAGCTTCTTGCCTCTCAGTGCTACCCTCATATATGTAGCTTCTTGCCTATCAGTGCTACCCTCATATATGTAGCTTCTTGCCTCTCAGTGCTACCCTCATATATGTAGCTTCTTGCCTCTCAGTGCTACCCTCAGACTCTCACTGTTTTGGTTCAGAAAGACACGTGAGCAAACACTAGGACTTATTTTTTTTAAACCCATTTATATGTATCAGTTACCAAGGTTTATCTCGCTCTTTAAGCGCGTAATGCTAAGCCTCTCCTTGGTGTCATGTCACAAACAAAACTCCAATTCCTGGACGCTTAACAGTTAGTGTAGTGACTGTTAGATGACCCCCGTGTCTAGGCTCCCTCTCCATAAACTCTACATACTCTCATGCTAAGCAGACTTTCTCTTCTCCCAGACTCAGGTCGCCCGTGATTAACACCCTCCGTCCTCTAGATATATATCTTGCTTTTCGTCAAACTAATACACTTCGCAGTAATCTTGTACATACTCCTACTCCTTATGTCATTGATGTTTCTGAGTCGTCTCCATTTTATGCCCCTCTTGTCATCTACAATATTTTGACGAAACTGGCCGCTCCCTTTCTGAGGGAATTAACAAACATAAAAGACGTGTTCGCCTTGCAACACCAACAATACTTTATTCTGTTACATCAGAAATCACACTCATCCCATTAATTAGTCCTCTGCTTAAACTATCTACGCTACTTCTAGCCTTCAAAGACGCCGTCTTTGAAGGCTAGAATTAGTGTAGATACTTTCCTAGCATGACTCTTAGTCTTGGAATCTTCTAGCATTCCTGTCTTGTTCCTGACTTCTCAATACATTGAAATTTTTAATCTTCAGAACACTTGTGACTTGACCTGATCTGTCTCTTCCACTCCTTTCTTCTTTACCTTTTGTGATCTGTCATGTACAAAAGTTAGCACATACTGTACCATGAATTGTCTGGGACACTATGGTGATAATGTCTAGGAGGAGTGCCATCTAACTAACCATAGTGCAGGTCACAGTATTTAAATTAATAACTAGCTTTGCTTCATAATTTTATTTAAATTATAAAGTTGCAATTATTTAAATTAATAACTAGCTTTGCTTCATAATTTTTCAGTTGATAAAACTTGCTTAAAAGTTGCATTGATTCGTACTAAAACAAATTAAAATCGTTCAAAACTCCTGTCTTAAGTTATGGAAGAAGCAGTAATGAAAAAGGTTCCTGAAATAATGGAAATAATGCTTCACTGAGTATTTAAGTTGTGTTATGAACTCCAGGAGAAAGTTGTGAGTACAAGTATTGTAAAGTTGAACAACAGTTAATTTAAGACAAATAATTACAAATAGGTAATTAACCTTTACACAAACTATACGAAAAAATAAGAATGAATTATGAAGGTAGACAGCCACACTGTGAGATCCACCACTAAAGCGCTGATGGTCACCAGGTCAAACACTGTGAGATCCACCACTAAAGCGCTGATGGTCACCAGGTCAAACACTATCTTTATATTTTCTTACTTTTTTCTCTCACGTGAGATAATTTTATTACACTTCTATTTGACGTCTTTTTTGCGACAATGTGATGAAAGAAATTAAATTAATAAACAGATATTTACAAACAATAACCACATGTTTATTAACTGCTTTATTAAAATTAATGTAATGGTTTATAAGATCAGATTTTCCATTTATTTATTATAATGTAAATATGGGATCTTTCGTGCCAAGTGTTTTCAGTCTTTGATATATTCACTTTGGACAGTTTTATATGACATTTCAGTGACTAATATACGTTGTTTACACACTGTACAGCAGTAAATATTCCTTATTGATGGAGAGGAAAGTTTGTCAAGTGACACCAGTCAACACCAGATATATTCCTTGATGATTCACTCACAAACTGTTTTAAAAATAGTATAGACTTCACCTAGGAAGTCGCAAGACTCAAGATTACAAGTGAAACATTACAGACAATTTGAGTGTAAGTTAAATCACATGCTGAGAATATATTTTTGTCAGTAAGTTTCTGTAAGTTGCTTTCAAAGTTTGTTACTGTGTATAATGCACCTTAGAACAGCTTTTTTTTAACAAGTTGGTCGTCTCCCACCGAGGCAGAGTGACCCAAAAAGAAAGAAAATCCCTCCCAAAAAAGAAAATACTTTCATTATCGTTCAACACTTTCACCTCACTCTACATAATCACTGTCATTGCAGAGGCTCTCAGATACGAGAGTTTAGAAGTCCCTCCAAACTGCCAATATCCCAAACCCCCTCCTTTAAAGTGCAGGCATTTTACTTCCCATTTCCAGGACTCAAGTCCGGCTAACCGGTTTCCCTGAATCCCTTCACAAAATATTACCTTGCTCACTCTCATTCTCTCTCTTCAGATTCAACCTTTAATCTTCGATGCGGAAGATTAAAATATTTTCTGACATGTAACATTATTCGATCCATTTTCTGTTTTCATCAGTAAGTTTAGTTAATATACCTATACGTGTTCAGAGACATGTTCCAAACATGTTCCAAAAATATTCCAAAAATGCTCCAGACATTTTCCTAAATTTTCAGTTTCAACCTGGATTCATTTATTGCAATAATACTTTTTCCTGAACTTTCAGTAAGTTGAGAATGTGTTAGCATCAAGCTGTTATTTAACTTTATAAAATATAATGTTTAAAGTATAAGACTTCTATACATACATTACTAAGGCATTGTGGTCAGCAAATATCATGACTTCTATTACTGTTGAGAATATGAAACATCAATAGAAATAGTGAACAATAATATATAATTTCAGAGGACGTATAATTCAAGAATGAAAAATTGTGTTGCTACTGTCTAATAAAAATAAGCTTAAGGCAGTTTAATATGCATAAAACAACTATACATCAACATACAAGAATGGTATTGCAACATGAAAGAAGGGTAAAGTTATACGAACAGTAACAGTAACACACAAGAGCAGTATAGCAAAACATAAGAACAGTTCAGTCAACAGCAACACAGTGAGTAGAGGTACATAAATAAACAAAAACAAATTTAAACATATGAAACATAAATAGAAGTCCGAAATTATTATTGAGTAACCTCACCTTGGTGGCCGAGTTGAGTGGCAGCTTAGTCTCGTCTAGCTGGTCTACTGTTCGAGGCTGTCTTGGTGGGTGGAATTACTGGACGCAGTTTTCTGTGTGTCCCCTCCAGTAATTCCACCCACCTGGACAGTCTCAGCAGTAGACCAGCTAGACGAGACTAAGCTCCCACCCAGCAAGGTCACTGGGGAGGGGCCACAACCGCTAAATCTGGGGAAGTGAGGAAGGGAGTTCATCTGAGGGCCCGCAGATGGTCTTCTGGAGACACGGAACTAGGGAAAGCAAACACACGCGCGCGCTCACACACACACACACACACACACCTATGACCACCCCCAACTATGACCACCCCCCAACTATGACCACCCCCAACTATGACCACCCCCAACTATGACCCCCAACTATGACCACCCCCAACTATGACCACCACCAACTATGACCACCCCCAACTATGACCACACCCAACTATGACCACACCCAACTATGACCACACCCAACTATGACCACAACCAACTATGACCACACCCAACTATGACCACACCCAACTATGACCACACCCAACTATGACCACACCCAACTATGACCACACCCAACTATGACATCACCCAACTATGATATCACCCAACTATGACATCACCCAACTATGACATCACCCAACTATGACCATACCTGGGAAAGTGGGGAAGGGAGTTCATCTGAGGGGACACAGATGGACTCCTGGAGACTCACTTCTATGACCACACCCAACTATGACCTCACTTAACTATGACCTCACCTGACTATGACATCACTTGACTATGACCACACCTAACTAGACCAGCTAAATAAGACAAGGTTTCCACCCAGCAAAGAACTCTAGGAAAGTGATTAAGTGTGGTCATAGTTGGGACGCAGACTGAACTAGGGAAGGCATCAAAAAATGGAATAGTGGAGTGTGGAAGGGTTTAAATCCGGGGGCCCACGGATGGAGACCTGGAAACACCCAACTATGACCACGCCCAACTATGACCACACCCAACTGTGACAACACCCAACTGTGACAACACCCAACTATGCCAACTATGACAACACCCAATTATGACCACACCCAACTATGACCACACCCAACTGTGACAACACCCAACTATGACCTCACCCAACTATGACCACACCCAACTGTGACCACACCCAACTATGACCTCACCCAACTATGACCACCTAACAATGACCTCACCTATGACCATACCTGGGGAAGGGAGTTCATCTGAGGGGACACAGATGGACTTCTGGAAACACGGATCTAAGGGAAGCACACACATGACTATGACTATTTCTGTGACTACATCCGCACAAATTCTTACATTCGCATCCGTATTTTTTTCTAAATGAGACGTCTGCATCCGCATCCGTATTTTTTTCTAAACGAGACGTCCGCATCCGCGTCCGCATCAGCAAACACGATTAAATAAATATCCGCATCCGCGTCAAACAAAGCGGATGTGGCGGATATTATAACCTAAATTACAGAGCTTGCATGTTTGTTTCCCACAAACAATTCAGTAACACTGAATGGTTAATAATGTCCAAATGCGTGGAATCTCTGGAACCTTATGAAGACATCACCAAAAGAATGAGTGACTCAACATCAACAGTTGTTCAGTATTGCACACCAAGCAGTGTTCCTAGTGAGCAGTTGTTCAGTGTTGCCCACCAAGCAGTGTTGCTAGTGAGCAGTTCAGTGTTGCACACCAAGCAGTGTTCCTAGTGAGCAGTTGTTCAGTGTTGCCCACCAAGCAGTGTTCCTAGTGAGCAGTTGTTCAGTGTTGCCCACCAAGCAGTGTTCCTAGTGAGCAGTTGTTCAGTGTTGCACACCAAGCAGTGTTCCTAGTGAGCAGTTGTTCAGTGTTGCACGCAGTTCCTAGTGACAGAGGCGGTGTTGCCTAGTGAGCAGTTGTTCAGTGTTGCCCACCATAGCAGTGTTCCTAGTGAGCAGTTGTTCAGTGTTGCCCAGCAGTGTTCCTAGTGAGCAGTTGTTCAGTGTTGCCCACCCAGCAGTGTTCCTAGTGAGCAGTTGTTCAGTGTTGCCCACCAAGCAGTGTTCCTAGTGAGCAGTTGTTCAGTGTTGCTCACCAAGCAGTGTTCCTAGTGAGCAGTTGTTCAGTGTTGCCCACCAAGCAGTGTTCTAGTGAGCAGTTGTTCAGTGTTGCCCACCAAGCAGTGTTCCTAGTGAGCAGTTGTTCAGTGTTGCCCACCAAGCAGTGTTCTAGTGAGCAGTTGTCAGTGTTGCCCACCAAGCAGTGTTCCTAGTGAGCAGTTGTTCAGGTGCCCACCACAGTGTTCCTAGTGAGCAGTTCAGTGTGCCACCAACATGTTCCTAGTGAGCAGTTGTTCATGCCCACCAAGCAGTGTTAGTGACAGTTGTTCAGTGGCCACCAAGCAGTGTTCCTAGTGACAGTTGTTCAGTGTGCCCACCAAGCAGTGTTCCTAGTGAGCAGTTGTTCAGGTTGCCACCAGAGTGTTCTAGGAGCATTTTCAGTTGCCCACAACAGTGTTCCTAGTGAGCAGTTGTTCGTGCTCCCCCAAGCAGTGTTCTAGTGAGCAGTTGTTCAGTGTTGCCCACCAGCAGTGTTCTAGTGAGCAGTTCGCTGCCACCGCAGTGTCCTAGGAGCAGTTTTCAGTGTGCCCACCAAGCAGTGTTCCTAGTGACAGTGTTCATGTTGCCACCAAGCAGTTTCAGTGAGCAGTTGTTCAGTGTGCCTCCAAGTGTGTTCTAGGAATTAGTGTTGCCCACCAAGAGTGTTGCTAGTGAGCAGTTGTTCAGTTTGCCCACCAAGCAGTGTTCCTAGTGAGCAGTTGTTCAGTGTTGCCCACCAGCAGTGTTCTAGTGAGCAGTTTTCAGTGTTGCCCACCAAGCAGTGTTCCTAGTGAGCAGTTGTTCAGTGTTGCCCACCAAGCAGTGTTCCTAGTGAGCAGTTGTTCAGTGTTGCCCACCAAGCAGTGTTCCTAGTGAGCAGTTGTTCAGTGTTGCCCACCAAGCAGTGTTCCTAGTGAGCAGTTGTTCAGTGTTGCCCACCAAGCAGTGTCCAGTGAGCAGTTGTTCAGTGTTGCCCAGCAGGTTCCTAGTGAGCAGTTGTTCAGTGTGCCCACCAAGCAGTGTTCCTAGTGAGCAGTTGTTCAGTGTGCCCACCAAGCAGTGTCTAGAGCAGTTGTTCAGTGTTGCCCACCAAGCAGTGTTCCTAGTGAGCAGTTGTTCAGTGTTGCCCACAAGCAGTGTTCTAGTGAGCAGTTGTTCAGTGTTGCCCACCAAGCAGTGTTCCTAGTGAGCAGTTGTTCAGTGTTGCCCACCAAGCATGTTCCTAGTGAGCAGTTGTTCAGTGTTGCCCACCAAGCAGTGTTCCTAGTGAGCAGTTGTTCAGTGTTGCCCACAAGCAGTGTTCCTAGTGAGCAGTTGTTCAGTGTTGCCCACAAGCAGTGTTCCTAGTGAGCAGTTGTCAGTGTTGCCCACAAGAGTGTTCCTAGTGAGCAGTTGTTCAGTGTTGCCCACAAGCAGTGTTCCTAGTGAGCAGTTGTCGTGTTGCCCACCAAGCAGTGTTCTAGTGAGCATGTTCGTGTCCAGTTTCTAGTGAGCAGTTGTGTGTTGCCCACCAGCAGTGTTCCTAGTGAGCAGTTGTTCAGTGTTGCCCACCAAGCAGTGTTGCTAGTGAGCAGTTTTCAGGCTGCCACCAAGCAGTGTTCCTGTGAGCAGTTGTTCAGTGTTGCCCACCAAGCAGTGTTCCTAGTGAGCAGTTGTTCAGTGTTGCCCACAGCAGTGTTCCTAGTGAGCAGTTGTTCAGTGTTGCCACCAAGCATGTTGCTAGTGAGCAGTTGTTCAGTGTTGCCCACCAAGCAGTGTTCCTAGTGAGCACTTGTTCAGTGTTGCCCACCAAGCAGTGTTCTAGTGAGCAGTTGTTCAGTGTTGCCCACCGCAGTGTTGCTAGTGAGCAGTTGTTCAGTGCTGCCCACCAAGCAGTGTTCCTAGTGAGCAGTTGTTCAGTGTGCCCACAGCAGTGTTGCTAGTGAGCAGTTGTTCAGTGTTGCCCACCAAGCAGTGTTCCTAGTAAGCAGTTGTTCAGTGTTGCCCACAGCAGTGTTGCTAGTGAGCAGTTGTTCAGTGCTGCCCACCAAGCAGTGTTCCTAGTGAGCAGTTGTTCAGTGTGCCCACCAAGCAGTGTTCCTAATGAGCAGTTGTTCAGTGTTGCCCACCAAGCAGTGTTGCTAGTGAGCAGTTGTTCAGTGTTGCCCACCAGCAGTGTTCCTAGTGAGCAGTTGTTCAGTGTTGCCCACCAAGCAGTGTTGTAGTGAGCAGTTGTTCAGTGCTGCCCACTCAGCAGTGTTGCTAGTGAGCAGTTGTTCAGTGTTGCCCACCAAGCAGTGTTCCTAGTGAGCAGTTGTTCAGTGTTGCCCACAAGCAGTGTTCTAGTGAGCAGTTGTTCAGTGTTGCCCACCAAGCAGTGTTCCTAGTGAGCAGTTGTTCAGTGTTGCCCACCAGCAGTTCTAGTGAGCAGTTGTTCAGTGTTGCCCACCAAGCAGTGTTCTAGTGAGCAGTTGTTCAGTGTTGCCCACCAAGCAGTGTTCCTAGTGAGCAGTTGTTCAGTGTTGCCCACCAAGCAGTGTTCTAGTGAGCAGTTGTTCAGTGTTGCCCACCAAGCAGTGTTCCTAGTGAGCAGTTGTTCAGTGTTGCCCACCAGCAGTGTCCCTAGTGAGCAGTTGTTCAGTGTTGCCCACCAGCAGTGTCCCTAGTGAGCAGTTGTTCAGTGTTGCCCACCAGCAGTGTTCCTAGTGAGCAGTTGTTCAGTGTTGCCCACCAAGCAGTGTTCCTAGTGAGCAGTTGTTCAGTGTTGCCCACCAAGCAGTGTTCCTAGTGAGCAGTTGTTCAGTGTTGCCCACTCAAGCAGTGTTCCTAGTGAGCAGTTGTTCAGTGTTGCCACCAAGCAGTGTTCTAGTGAGCAGTTGTTCAGTGTTGCCCACCAAGCAGTGTTCTAGTGAGCAGTTGTTCAGTGCTGCCCACCAGCAGTGTTCCTAGTGAGCAGTTGTTCAGTGTTGCCCACCAAGCAGTGTTCTAGTGAGCAGTTGTTCAGTGTGCCCACCAAGCAGTGTTCCTAGTGAGCAGTTGTCAGTGTTGCCCCCCAGCAGTGTTCCTAGTGAGCAGTTGTTCAGTGTGCCCACCAAGCAGTGTTCCTAGTGAGCAGTTGTTCAGTGTTGCCCACCAAGCAGTGTTCTAGTGAGCAGTTGTTCAGTGTTGCCCACCAAGCAGTGTTCCTAGTGAGCAGTTGTTCAGTGCTGCCCACAGCAGTGTTCCTAGTGAGCAGTTGTTCAGTGTTGCCACCAAGCAGTTCTAGTGAGCAGTTGTTCAGTGTGCCCACCCAGCAGTGTTCCTAGTGAGCAGTTGTTCAGTGTTGCCCACCAAGCAGTGTTCTAGTGAGCAGTTGTTCAGTGTTGCCCACCAAGCAGTGTTCTAGTGAGCAGTTGTTCAGTGTTGCCCACCAAGCAGTGTTCCTAGTGTTTGTTCAGGCTCCACAGGAGGTCAGGTGCCACGCAGTGTTAGGAAGTTTTCAGGTCACCGTGTCAGGGAGGTCAGTGTGCCCCAGTCTATGACAGTTGTGGTGCCCACACAGTGTTCTAGTGAGCAGTTAGGCCACCAGGTCGGAGCAGTTGTCAGTGTTGCCCACCAGTGTCCTAGTGAGAGTCAGTGTGCCCACCAGTGAGTGAGAGTTCAGTGCCACGCAGGTCTAGTGAGCAGTTGTCAGGCTCCACCATGAGGAGAGTTGTTCAGTGGCCCACACAGGTTAAGCTTTCACAGGTTCTAGTGAGCAGTTGTCAGTGCCCACACAGTGTCTAGAAGCAGTTGCCAGCAGTGTTAGTGGCAGTGTAGTGCCACACAGTGTTCTAGTGAGCAGTTGTCAGTGTGCCACCGCAGTGTTCAGTGAGCATTGTCAGTGCCACGCAGCTAGTGAGCAGTTGTTCAGTGCCAGCAGTGTCAGTGAGCAGTGCAGTGCACACAGTGTCAGTGAGCAGTGTTCGGGCCCACGCAGGTAGTGAGAGTTGTCAGTGCCCACAGGTCTAGTGAAGTTCAGTGTGCCCACCAACAGTGTTCTAAGAGTGTCAGTGTGCCCACCAGTTAGAGCAGTTGTTCAGTGTGCCCACCAGCAGTGTTCCTATGAGAGTTGTTCATGTGCCCACCAGCAGTGTTCTAGTGAGCAGTTGTTCAGTGTTGCCCACAAGCAGTGTTCTAGTGAGCAGTTGTTCAGTGTGCCCACAGCAGTGTTCCTAGTGAGCAGTTGTTCAGTGTTGCCCACAGCAGTGTAGACATTTTCAGTGTCACGTGTCTATGAGAGTGCAGTGTCCCAAGAAGTTTTGTGACACAGGCAGGAGATGTCAGTGTCCCACGCAGTGTCGGCAGTGTTCAGTGCCCAAGTGTCAGGTCGTGCCACCAGTGAGGAGCAGTTGTTCAGTGTGCACAGCAGTCTAGTGAGCAGTTGTCAGTGTTGCCCACCAGCAGTGTTCTAGTGAGCAGTTGTTCAGTGTTGCCCACCCAGCAGTGTTCCTAGTGAGCAGTTGTTCAGTGTTGCCCACCAGCAGTGTTCTAGTGAGCAGTTGTTCAGTGTGCCCACCAAGCAGTGTTCTAGTGAGCAGTTGTTCAGTGTTGCCCACCAGCAGTGTTCTAGTGAGCAGTTGTTCAGTGTGCCCACCAAGCAGTGTCTAGTGAGCAGTTGTTCAGTGTGCCCACGCAGTGTTGCTAGTGACAGTTGTTCAGTGTTGCCCCAAGCAGTGTTCCTAGTGAGCAGTTGTTCAGTGTTGCCCACCAGCAGTGTTCCTAGTGAGCAGTTGTTCAGTGTTGCCCACCAAGCAGTGTTCCTAGTGAGCAGTTGTTCAGTGTTGCCCACCAAGCAGTGTTCCTAGTGAGCAGTTGTTCAGTGTTGCCCACAGCGTGTTCCTAGTGAGCAGTTGTTCAGTGCTGCCCACCAGCAGTGTTCTAGTGAGCAGTTGTTCAGTGTTGCCCCAGCAGTGTTCCTAGTGAGCAGTTGTTCAGTGTTGCCCACCAGCAGTGTTAGTGAGCAGTTGTCAGTGTGCCACAGCAGTGTTCCTAGTGAGCAGTTGTTCAGTGTTGCCCACAAGCAGTGTTGCTAGTGAGCAGTTGTTCAGTGTGCCCACCAGCAGTGTTCCTAGTGAGCAGTTGTCAGTGTTGCCCACCAGCAGTGTTCTAGTGAGCAGTTGTTCAGTGTTGCCCACCAAGCAGTGTTCCTAGTGAGCAGTTTTCAGTGTGCCACCAGCAGTGTTCCTAGTGAGCAGTTGTTCAGTGTGCCCCCAAGCAGTGTTCCTAGTGAGCAGTTGTTCAGTGTGCCCACCAGCTGTTAGTGAGCAGTTGTTCAGTGTGCCACCAGCAGTGTTCCTAGTGAGCAGTTGTTCAGTGCTGCCCACCAAGCAGTGTTGTAGAGCAGTTGTTCAGTGTTGCCCACCCAGCAGTGTTCCTAGTGAGCATGTGTTCAGTGTTGCCCACCAACAGTGTTCTAGTGAGCAGTTGTTCAGTGTTGCCCACCAGCAGTGTTCTAGTGAGCAGTTGTTCAGTGTTGCCCACCAAGCAGTGTTCCTAGTGAGGTGTTCAGTGTGCCCACGCAGTGTTCTAGTGAGCAGTTGTTCAGTGTGCCCACCAAGCAGTGTTCCTAGTGAGCAGTTGTTCAGTGTTCCACAGCAGTGTTTAGTGAGCAGTTGTTCATGCTGCACCAGCAGTGTTCCTAGTGAGCAGTTGTTCAGTGCTGTCCCACCAAGCAGTGTTCCTAGTGAGCAGTTGTTCAGTGTTGCCCACCAGCAGTGTTCCTAGTGAGCAGTTGTTCAGTGTTGCCCACCAAGCAGTGTTCTAGTGAGCAGTTGTTCAGTGTTGCCCACCCGCAGTGTTCCTAGTGAGCAGTTGTTCAGTGTTGCCCACTAAGCAGGTTCTAGTGAGCAGTTGTTCAGTGTGCCCCAGCAGTGTTCTAGTGAGCAGTTGTTCAGTGTTGCCCACCAAGCAGTGTCTGTGAGCAGTTGTCAGTGTTGCTCATCAGTGTGTCTAGTGAGCTGTTCAGTGTTGCCCACCAGCAGTGTTCTTGAGAGTGTTCAGTGTTGCCCACCAGCGTGTTCCTAGTGAGGTTGTTCAGTGTTGCCCACCCACAGTGCCAGTGAGCAGTTGTTCAGTGTTGCCCACAAGCAGTGTTCCTAGTGAGCAGTTGTTCAGTGTTGCCCACAAGCAGTGTTCTAGTGGCAGTTGTTCAGTGTTGCCCACCAAGCAGTGTTCCTAGTGAGCAGTTGTTCAGTGTTGCCCACCAAGCAGTGTTCCTAGTGAGCAGTTGTTCAGTGTTGCCCACCAAGCAGTGTTCCTAGTGAGCAGTTGTTCAGTGTTGCCCACCAAGCAGTGTTCCTAGTGAGCAGTTGTTCAGTGTTGCCCACCAAGCAGTGTTCCTAGTGAGCAGTTGTTCAGTGTTGCCCACCAAGTAGTGTTCCTAGTGAGCAGTTGTTCAGTGTTGCCCACCAAGCAGTGTTGCTAGTGAGCAGTTGTTCAGTGTTGTTGCCTCATTTATGACAACAAACGAAAACGACTTCTGGCAGAAAATGCAGAGAAACTGTTATTCTTGAAGAAAAACCTTACAATCATAAACTTTAAGTATTAAGCAAATGTCAATTGATTATGTATTAAAAGTATTATAAATAAAAGTATTATGTAATATAAGTATTATGTATTAAAAGTATTATAAATAAAAGTATTATGTAATAAAAGTAATATGTATTAAAAGTATTATGTATTAAAAGTATTATGTAATAAAAGTATTATGTAATAAAAGTATTATGTAATAAAAGTATTATGTAATAAAAATTATGAAATAATATTGTAATAAAAGTATATGTAATAAAAGTATTATGTAATAAAAGTATTATGTAATAAAAGTATTATGTAATAAAAGTATTATGTAATAAAAGTATTATGTAATAAAAGTATTATGTAATAAAAGTATTTGCCATGTGGTAAAAAAACAAAAATCTGGTGTTTTATGACTGTCCTGCAAAATCCGCATCCGCCCGGATGTCAAGATGTGACATCCGTAATCCGCATCCGCATTTGACTGTAAGCAGACATCCGCATCCGCAAAATAAGTAAGACATCCGTATACACATCCACATCCTCGGATGTCTAAATTTTCACATCCGATACATCCCTAACCTGAATATAACCGCACCTTTGGAAGTGAGGAAGGGAGTTCATCTGAGGGAACACAGATGGACTCCTGGAAACACAGAACTAGGGGAAGCACACACTTAACTATGACCTCATCTAACTGTGCTAACACCTCATTATGAAAACACTTCACTATAACCACACCTCATCTGAGGGGACACAGACTGACTCCTGGAGACACAGGGGACACACACACACACTACCGCTACTCTGACCCAGTAGCGGCCAGTGAAGAGGCGGGGCCAGGAGCAATGACTCGACCCCTGCAACCACAACTAGGTGAGTACACACACACCTACCTCTCACCATGACCACTTCTAACTATAACCACTCCTGACTATAAACACACCTGACTATAGCCGCTCCTAACTGTGACCACTTCTGACTATGACTACACCAAACTAGACCAGCTAGACAAGAGAAGGTTTCCACCCAGCAAGGTCAGTGGACGCAATAAAATGTAGGAACTGGGGAAGTGATTAAGGGAGTTTATCTGAGGGGACGCAGATGGAACTAGGGAAGGCATAAAAAAATGGAATTGTGGAGTGTGGAAGGGTTGAAATCCGGGGCCCTCGGATGGAGACCTGGAAACATGATCCGAAAGGTAAGCCGAAAGACGGACGCACCTTGGAAAAGTGGGAAAGACGGACGCACCTTGGAAAAGTGGGAAAGACGGACGCACCTTGGAAAGTGGGAAAGACGGGCGCACCTTGGAAAAGTGGGAAAGACGGACGCACCTTGGAAAAGTGGGAAAGACGGACGCACCTTGGAAAAGTGGGAAAGACGGACGCACCTTGGAAAAGTGGGAAAGACGGACGCACCTTGGAAAAGTGGGAAAGACGGACGCACCTTGGAAAAGTGGGAAAGACGGACGCACCTTGGAAAGTGGAAACGGCGCACTTGGAAAGTGGGAAAGACGGACGCACCTTGGAAAGTGGGAAAGACGGACGCACCTTGGAAAGTGGGAAAGGGAGAATTGCTGAAGGGACACAGGTGGACTCCTAGACACATGGACCTGAGGGAAGTCCTAAGAGAGTGGGGATGGAGGCCCTAAAGACGAACTACTGGCCTCCACGTGGCAGGGTCTGGTAACTTCGAGATAAATCTGAGGCTGACAGTGGTCACAAACTTTTCTCGTAATTAATATTTATATATTTTTTTGTAGTTTCATGGTGGTTGATTTGTGATGCCGATCTCACAAAACCCCCCGCAGCTACTGTAACTAAAGTGACTCCACCACTTCAGGAAAGTAACATTTAAACTGTCGAAGGAAACTTTTAAAACTGCCTTAGCAACTGAATGAATTTGTTTTTATTTTCATGGCATCTTTTCGTTGATGCCATTTATATATATGGCATCAACGTTGTCCAGGTTAAGACTTATTCTGCATACTGGTGTCTTAAATCCAATTTACTTCTCCTCTACGTTCTAATATTGTCTTCCCATAAACGCGCCTCAACGCCATAAATTAACGGAACGAGACATGCAATCAACGGAGACGCAATGATCTACACTTCTTTTTATTGTTTACCAAAATTGAAGACATCAGCAGTGTGCTGCTATCCTAGAGCAAGTGATAGTCACACAGTGGGAACAAAAGCTAGCTATGCATCCAGACAGACACTTCAGTGGTAGGGGGAAGGACTGACTTGATGACGGTGAAGAGGGCTCGTGATTTAAGAAATTAGAGCTACCCTCCCTTTCCTCGGATTAAAATTGACCCCCACCACTAGAATACAGCAACAAAGTAATCATTGCAGTCAGATCCATCCTAGTAGAAGCCTTAACGACTTACTCTCAGCACATTTAGGATACAATACTGTTTTTGTTTGCTGGGCCATAAAATTCATGGCAAGAATAGTGAGGGGGAAGAAGGATTGCTGTAGGAGAGAACAGCGTCAAGGATTGTGGACAGACACGATGAGAGGATTAAGAAAGATAGTGGGTAGAGAGGAAAGGGTAAGATAGATTATAGGTAGAGGAAGAGAGAAATAAGGAAGGTTGTGGGTAGAGAGGAAAAGATAGGTAAGAAAGATTGAGGATAGACAGAGAGAGAGATAAAGGTTATGGGTAGGCCGGGAGACCTAAGAAAGGCTTTAGGAAGAGAGGTTATAGGTAGACAGGAAGGAAAAGGTAAGAAAGGCTGTGGGATAACAGGAAGAGATAAGAAAGACTGAATATGCAGGAAAAGGTAAGAAAGGTTGTGGGAAGACAGGAAAATATTTAAGAAGTTTATGGGTGGAGAAGGGGGGAGATAAGAAAGACTGGTAGATAGAGAGACATACAAGAAAGATTGTGGGTAGAGAGGAAGACAGAGAAGTAAGAAAGGTTAAATGGCCTGATCACTGTAAATGGTTGGTTATTAAGTTGTTTGCGATCACAATGGTACGAAATAGCCTAAGCATTCCGCTGTTGCTACATCATCTTGGTCACCAACACAAGGTCACTGAATATAGTAACAAGTTGCACAACAAGCTTTCATTACGACATCGTTTCGCTTTGTATGGGGCTTTGACATGTCATCTTTGGAAGACAGAGCGAAACGTGGTCCCAATCTTGTTCTGAAACCTGTGCCTTGTTTCTCTATCAACAATTCAAAATTTCACGCACCACAGAGCCAAGAGGGGGGTCAAACTCTCTCCATTTGCAACCCAGCCTCTCATAATCTATGTGAATTTCTCATATAAGGTTTGTAGCCAATTTTTTAATTTACGCAATTTCGATTAGATTAGATTTGGTACAGTAGGTCAATAAAAATTAACTAGTTATAACATACACCAATAAATGTAACATAAGGAAAGGGCTCACGAACATAAAACAAGGACCCACCGTGTCCACTAAAAATACCGAATATAATCGCAGTTTAAGGCTTATTACAAAGTCACTCATTTGACTGTCCTTGTAGCAGTGAAATACAGTGTATAATTAAGAGTGTGGGCTGCCATCTGAGGCTGCACCTCAACCTGTACAAAACGTTTCCAAGAGATATTTACGACCCAGGAGCCAGATTAGCAACATTGGTGGAGCTGAGACCACAGCGTAATACGTCAGTTCCTGTTATAGTGGAGGGGCGCACATAAACATGCTTTATTAGTGTAATAACTAGAATTATAAGGGTATAATAACTGGCATTATAGGTGTATAATAAATGGAATAGGTGTACCCCGGACAGTTACACGAGGTTTGAGTAATAATGATAAACCACTCCTTCGTGAGGGAAGACATTCAAGAAAGTCAATAGCGGCTCCAAAATTGATCGTCTCCTGAGAGTAAGCTTCTGCGGTTGATGGCAGGTGAGCAGTTGCAAGATCTACCTATGCACAGCAAGAGTTACACGAAAATGCAAGATTGTCCCTTAAAAGTGCAAGATTTTTTGACAAAAAGCATGATTTGCCTGTAAATTGTAAGGCATCCCTGCAGTGTGTGCAAGATATACTTTGCAGTGTGCAAGGTATACCTGCAGTGTGTTGTCAAGGTATACCGAGTGTGTGCAAGGTATACCTGCAGTGTGTGCAAGGTATACCTGCAGTGTGTGCAAGGTATACCTGCAGTGTGTGTGCAAAGTATACCTGCAGTGTGTGCAAGGTATACCTGCAGTGTGTGCAAGGTATACCTGCAGTGTGTGCAAGGTATACCTGCAGTGTGTGCAAGGTATACCTGCAGTGGAAGGTGCAGTGTGAGGATACCCTGCAGTGTGTGCAAGGTATACCTGCAGAGTGCAAAGTAAAATTCACTCAAAGAAAAAAAAACAGTGGGAAGGAAACGCGGATAAGTGAGAAAGTTACAAGAGAGGGGAAGGGGAGAAGATAAACACGGAGACGACAAAGAGGAAAGAGAACCAGGAAAAAAAGAGGGGAGAGACAAGAGTAGGAAAGAGGATAAATAGAGGCAAGGAGAGAACAGAGGGGTAGGGGGAAAAAAGAGGATAGAGTAGAAGATAAACAGGAGGAAAAGAGGAGAAAGGGAAAACGGAGAGAACAGAGTACGAGACAGGACGAGAACAGAATAGAAGACAGGACGAGAACAGAGGGAAAACAGTCAGGGTAAGAGGAAATTTAAGAGGCATTTATCACTTGCTGGAGAAACAACTGATCTTTTAACTGCAGGGGAATACACTTGTGTGGCCCTCGTGGCTCCTGTGTGGCCCTCGTGGCTCCTGTGTGGCCCTCGTGGCTCCTGTGTGGCCCTCGTGGCTCCTGTGGCCAATTGTGACTGTACAGCCAGGTCTAGGGGTCCTGTGTGACTAAGTGTGACGGTGTGGCCAAGTACAGTGGTCTTGTGTGACGGTGTGGCCAAGTGTGACAGTGTAGCCAGGAACAGTGGTCTTGTGTGACGGTTGCCAAGTGTGACAGTGTAGCCAGGAACAGTGGTCTTGTGTGACGGTGTGACCAAGTGTGACAGTGTGGCCAGGTACAGTGGTCTTGTGTGACGGTGTGGCCAAGTGTGACAGTGTAGCCAGGTACAGTGGTCTTGTGTGACGGTATGCCAAGTGTGACAGTGTAGCCAGGAACAGTGGCTTGTTGACGGTGTGACCAGTGTGACAGTGTGGCCAGGAACAGTGAGATTTTGTGTAGTCTGACCAGGCCTTCCACATGGCTTACTGTCACCATTAGACATTAAAAGTTTTGGTGACTGGCCAAGTGTGAGTGTGGCCAGGTCAGTGACAAAGAGGTTAAATAGTTGATGCAGAAGCAGGTACAGTTAGTCAGCATACAGTCAATAATACCTACATCGAGCAGGTCATCAGACTAGCCAGGTTACAGTAGCCATGTACATATGCCAGGTAGTGGCCAGGTACCCAAGCCAGGTACAGGCCAGATGCAAGTAGGCCAGGTACAGTAGCCAGATACAGTGGCCAGGTACAATGGCCAGGTACAGTAGCCAGGTTCAGTAGCCAGGTACAGTAGCCAGGTACAGTGGCCAGGTACAGTAGCCAGGTTCAGTAGCCAGATACAGTGGCCAGGTACAGTAGCCAGGTTCAGTAGCCAGGTACAGTAGCCAGGTTCAGTAGCCAGGTTCAGTAGCCAGGTACAGTAGCCAGGTTCAGTAGCCAGGTACAGTAGCCAGGTTCAGTAGCCAGGTACAGTAGCCAGGTACAGTAGCCAGGTACAGTAGCCAGTGTTGACCTCACGTACACAATCTCGCTAAATAAACCTAAATGTCCGAGTTGCCTCGTTAATTGGGCTTGGAAAAATAAAAAATGAAGTATAATGCGATCCTTTACTGACAACGTTTCGCCCACACATTGGGCTTTATCAAGTCACAAACATATCTACCTGGGTGAATAGTACACGAGTGTTCACAGGGTGGAGAGTCAGGTGGAGAATGCTGGGTAGGTTGGATCTGAGACGGACCCCACGGGACGGGCGGGTGTCTTGTAGTTATGTAGGATAATTGGGCTTAAAGAGTATCGACGCACGAGGGTCATTAAGGCTGCCTGCCACCTGTTCACCACCAGTCAAGTAAAATATAATCCCAAATATGTCTCTGTGGGATTAAAGAAACCTTTAAATGTGTAAATATATATATATATATATATATATATATATATATATATATAATATATATATATATATATATATATATAATATAATATATATATATATATATTATTATATATATATATAATATATATATATATATATATATATATATATATATATATATATATATATATATATATATTATATATATATTATATCCATGAGGAAGTGAACAGAATTCTTCCTCGTAAGCCATGCGTGTCGTAAGAGGCGACTAAATGCCAAGGGGATTGATGAAAGGAGAAACTTTCGTTTTCCTTTTGGGCCACCCGCTTCGGTTTGAAACGGCCGACGTGTTGAAAGAAAGAATATATATATATATATATATATATATATATATATATATATATATATATATATATATATATATATATATATATATATATATATATATAATACAAAACAACCACTGTGAAAGAATAGCACGATAGCCTCAATTATAAACAAATCCATCCAGCTTAAATAACCCACAACTACCATTAAATTACGAAAGTTTATCTGTTTGATAACTGAAGACTCAAGAATATTTCTTTCTAGTCATGAAGTACATGGGTCATCCTTTGCCTCAGCCCATTTGGCAGGATTATTACAGACTCGTGTGGGGTTGAATATCGCACTAGATTCTTGAGCTGTCCTTACTGAATACTGGTGTTGAGTAATTCTAAAAGGTTTGCCATTCTGGCCGACAAGGTTGCATCCTTGGCACCCAATCCTGTAGACACCACCTACCCCATGTTCTGGAGAATTCTTGATCAGCATACTCTTAATTAACAGTCCGTGAATTCTTAAAAATAACTTGTATATTGAGTCTCTTCAGGGCATTCGGTAGAACTGATAAATTCTCAGTGTATGGTAGAACAAGTACATTCTTGTTATGAGAAATTATTCTAGGCTCAGTCCTATGATAAGTTTTTCTAGCTACCAACAAAGCAGTCTCTACAAACTCCCTAGGGTAACATAGCTTTGTAGCAGTGTCAAAGATGTTCCTAATTTCCTTATCTAAGAACTCAGGGCTACACACTCTGTAAGCTCTCAAAAACATAGTGAAAAGGCACTTCTTTTTACTCTAGTTTCATGATTGGAGTAATAGTAGATGTATGAGCACACGTTCATGGCCTTCATATATATATACTGTAAACTTAAAACATTCTATCGACCCTGTGGATCAGAACATCTAAAAATGGAAGTTTGAAGTCCAATTCTTTCTCTACGGTAAAGTTAATAGAGTGGACAATAGAGTTAAATCACGGTAAAAATGTACTGAGGTCCACTTAATTCGACCAAAGATACAAGATGTCATCCACATATCTGAACCACTTAGCTTCACGGGCAGAATATCTTTCAACAGCTTAGTCTCAAAAAACTCCATATACAAATTGCTTAATAGGGAGACAATGGATTTCTCATAACCATTTCCTGCCTTTGCGAGTAGTATTTTCCTTCCACACACATCTTAATCAACCCAATAATAATGTTCTTCCTCCAGATAAGATAACAAATCAGGGACGGGTACACGGGTGAACAAAGCTGTGACATCTAAACTTACTAGCGTAAAATCATTAGACATGTTAACATTTTGCAATTTTTCAAAAAGATCAGCATTGTTTTTAATGTGAGCTTCTGAGATGTTGCCTAGTAATGGGGTTAATATTTTTATCAACCATTTTGACAAGGCATAGGCCGCCGATCCTACAGAGCTATCATTCAACTCCCCCCTGTGGTTGTTTTGCATCTTGTGTCCTTGTCCGCGATTTTTGCATAATACACACACACACACACACACACACACACACACACACACACATATATATATATATATATATATATATATATATATATATATATATATATATATATATATATATATATATATATATATATAATATATATATATATATATATATATATATATATATATATATATATATATATAAAATTATATATATATTATATATATATAATATACCATAAAAAAAATACTTTCATCATCATTCAGCTCAGATACGAGAGTTTAGAAGTCCCTCCAAACCGCCAATATCCCAAACCCCTCCTATAAAGTGCAGGCATTGTACTTCCCATTTCCAGAACTCAAGTTCGGCTAACTGGTTTCCCTGAATCCCTTCACAAAAAATTACCCTGTTCATACTCCAACAGCTCTTCAGGTAACAAAAACCATTCGTCTCCATTCACTCCTATCTAACACGCTCACGCATGCTTGCTGGAAGTCCAAGCTCCACGCTCACAAAACATCCTTTACCCCTTCCCTCCAACATTTTCGAGGACGACCCCTACCCCGCCTTCCTTCCCCTACAGATTTATACGCTCTCCAAGTCATTCTATTTTGTTCTATTCTCTCTAAATGACCAAACCACCTCAACCTCTCTTCAGCCCTCTGACAAATACTTTTAGCAATTCCACACCTCCTCCAAATTTCCACACTCCGAATTCTCAGCATTGCCCTTAGACAGGACATCTCCACTGCCTCCAGCCTCCTCCTCGCTGCAGCATTTACAACCCAAGCATCACACTCATATAAGAGTGTTGGTACCACTATGCTTTCGTACATTCCCTTCTTTGCCTCCATGGATAACGTTTTTTGTCTCCACAGATACCTAAACGCACCACTCACCTTTTTTCCTTCATCAATTCTATGGTTAACCTCATCCTTCATAAACCCATCTGCTGACAAGTCAACTCCCAAATATGTGAAAACATTCACTTCTTCCATACTCCCTCTCTCCAATGTGATATCCAATTTTTCTTTATCTAAATTGTTTGATACCCTCATCACCTTACTCTTATCTTTATTCACTTTCAACTTTCTACCTTTACACACCCTCCCAAACTCGTCCACTAACCTTTGCAACTTTTCTTTAGAATCTCCCAAAAGCACAGTATCATCAGCAAAAAGTGACTGTGTCAACTCCCATTTTGTATTTGATTCTGCATAATTTAATCCCACTCCTCTCCCCAACACCCTAGCATTTACTTATTTTACAACCCCATCTATAAATATGTTAAACAACCATGGTGACATTACACATCCCTGTCTAAGACCTACTTTTACCGAGAAGTAATCTCCCTTCTCCTACACACCCTAACCTGAGCCTCACTATCCTCATAAAAACTCTTTACAGAATTTAGTAACTTACTTCCTATTCCATACACTTGCAACATCTGCCACATTTCTCCCCTATCCACTCTATCATATGCCTTTTCTAAATCCATAAATTCAATGAAAACTTCCCTACCTTTATCTAAATACTGTTCACATATATGCTTCAATGTAAACACTTGATCTACACATCCCCTACCCACTCTAAAGCCTCCTTGCTCATCTGCAATCCTACTCTCTGTCTTACCTCTAATTCTTTCAATAATAACCCTACCGAACACTTTACCTGGTATACTCGCTACGTAATGCCTCACGCACCTCCCCTAAAAGATATTATACCTCACTGGCCAGAGCATGAAATTACCGCCTCACTTTCTTCATCGACATTTAAAAGTTCCTCAAAATAATCCCGCCATCCACCCAATACCTCCAGCTCCCCATCTACTAACTCCCCTACTCTGTTTTTAACTGACAAATCCATGCGTTCCCTAGGCTTTCTTAACTTGTTTATCTCACTCCAAAAAATTCTTATTTTCAGCAAAATTTTGACAGTGCCTCTCCCACTCTATCATATGCTCTTCTTTTGCACTCTCTCACCACTCTCCTCACCTTTCTTTTACTCTCCATATACTCTGTTCTTCTTATATCACTTCTGCTTTGTAAAAACTCTCATAAGCTACCTTTTTCTCTTTTACCACACCCTTTACTTCTTCATTCCACCAATCACTCCTCTTTCCTCCTGCACCCACCCTCCTATAGCCACAAACTTCTGCCCCACATTCTAATACTGCATTTTTAAAACTATCCCAACTCTCTTCAACCCTCCCCCCCCACTACTCATACTTGCACTAGCCCACCTTTCTGCCAATAGTTGCTTATATCTCACCATAACTTCCTCCTCCCTTAGTTTATACACTTTTACCTCTCTCTTACTTGCTGTTACCATTTTCCTTTCGTCCCATCTACCTTTTACTCTAACTGTAGCTACAACTAAATAATGATCCGATATATCTGTTGCCCCTCTATAAACACGTACATCGTGAAGCCTACCCATCAACCTTTTATCCATCAATTCATAATCTAACAAACTACTTTCATTACGTGCTATATCATACCTTGTATACTTATTTATCCTCTTTTTCATAAAATATGTATTACTTATTACCAAATCTCTTTCTACACATAGCTCAATTAAAGGCTCTCCATTTTCATTTACCCCTGGCACCCCAGATTTACCTACTACTCCCTCCACAACATATTTAGCTACTTTAGCATTAAGATCCCCAACCACAAGTACTCTCTCACTTGGTTCAAAACTTCCCACGCACTCACTCAACATTTCTCTAAATCTCTCTCTCTCTTCTCTCTTCCACACTTCTCTCTTCCCCAGGTGCATAAACACTTACTATAACCCACTTTTCACATCCAACTCTTATTTTACTCCACATAATCCTTGAATTTATTCATTTACATTCCTTCTTTTCCTGCCATAACTTATCCTTCAACATTATTGCCACTCCTTTAGCTCTAACTCTATTAGAAACCCCTGACTTAATCCCATTTATATCTTCCCACTGAAACTCTCCTACCCCCTTCAGCTTTTTTCACTTAAAGCCAGGACATCCAGCTTCTTTTCATTCATAACATCCACACTCATCTCTTTCTTATCATTTGCACACAACATTCAAACATCCCACTTTGACGGCTTTCTTCTTTTTAGTAAGTTATACGGGAAAAGGGGTTACTAGCCCATTGTTCCCGGCATTTTAGTTGACTTTTACAACACGCATGGCTTATATATATATACTATATATATATAATATATATATATAGTATATATATATATGGGTCCCACAATTAGTACCAGAGGTGGACCCATCTTATATATATATATATATATATATATATATATATATATATATATATATATATATATATATATGTCGTGCCGATTAGGTAAAACTTGCTATTTTGGCTTAAATATCAACGCTCACCTTGCCATATAAGACAAGTGAAAATTTGTGTATGCAATAATTTCGCCAAAATCATTCTGAACATAACGAAAAAAATATATTTCATTGTGTTTGTTTATTATTAAATTAATGTAAACATTTCTAAAATATATTTAGTTGGGTTAGGCTAAATTAAATTGCGCTTGTTGTAATAAGGTTAGGTAGGTTTTCAAAGTTTCTCTTGGTACAAAATTATAAATTCTTACATTAACATAAATGAAAAAAATATATCTTTAAACGTATAAGAGACAATTTTAGAAAGGACTTAATTTTAAATGAGTTCTTGCTAATTGACCAGTTTTACCTAATCGGCACGACATATATATATATATATATATATATATATATATATATATATATATATATATATATATATATATATATATATATATATATATATATATATATATATATATATATATATATAACAAAATAATAACAAAATTCACTTAATTACTGCTGTTGAAATTATCATTTTTTTAATAAGCTTTTCTCTTTATTCATTAACATTTTTCCTCTGCAAATCATCGACTGACTGACTCGCTGATTAATTACCTGATTAACCGCCTGGTTGACTGATTGACTGAACAAATAAATAAATGAAAAGAAATTAATAACCGAACAAAATATGAAATAAATGAATAAATTAATTGCACTACATTCACTACATAATTTAAATGGTGTTGTGAGTGTTCACTGTTGAGGTAGTGTGTTCACCGAGTTAGTGAACTCTGATGGTGCAGTGTGAACAAGAGTATAGGATGAACAAGTGCATGAGTGCGCTGAGCCAGTGAGTCAGATAATGGGGGGACAGTCAGTAAACAGTCAGGCTAGACTTTTCCCATCAGTCTGTGGCTAGCCACCGTCTAGCCACCGTCTAGCCCAGTAACAAGTGCTATTCAGCCAGCTGCTGGACGACTGACCCTCTTCTCCTGGCGCTCCTTTTCATATCATGCCTATCCAGATCCTATCTTGCCTCCAGATCCTTTTTATATCATGCCTATCCAGAACCTATCCTGCCTCCAGATCCTTTTTTTTATATCCTGCCTACTACTCCTCTCCCTCCAGACCTCCTTTTCTATCCTTTCTACTCATCCTATCCTTCCACATTCCTCATCTATCCTACCTACTCCCTTCTTCTATAGTCTCCTTTTATATCGTGCTTATTACTTTCCCTCCAGACTCCCTTTCTGTTCTGCCTATTGTTCCTTTCCCTCCCAGGCTCATTTTCTGTCTTATCTCTTCCTATCTTCCAGACTTCTTTTCTCTCCTACATAATTCTCTTTTCACTCTTTTATCATTTTTTTTATTCTGTCTACTCCTTTTCTACCAGCCTGCTCCTACTCTTTCCTTTCGCTAAATTCCTACTACTACTATTATCCAACTCCTGTGTTTGCTAACCTCTCTTTCTTCGCCTGTTCTTTCTTCCCTTGACCATCATATTCTTCCTTCACTTCACAATCGTTGAAGTTGTTTTCGTATTCGTGTTTACACTCTTCCCCTCCTCCTCTTCCTCTTCCTTTTCTCTTCCTCCTCTTCCACAACCTCGTCCTTCTCTTACTCCTCTTCCTCCCCTCTTCTTCCTCCCCCTCTTCTTCCTCTTCCCCTCCTCCTCTTCCTCCTCCTCCTGGACACAGGAGAGAGACCATCTGGAGCCTCAAGGGTGATCTCGTACTCAAGGTATAACGGTAAATTTGCAAGATAAATGGATTACTTTTTTTCAAAGGAGATGGAGGAAGGGAGGGGGAAAGGAGGAAGGGAGGGGGAAGGAAGGGAGGGGAAGGAGGGCAAGGAGGAGAGGGGCAAAAGGTAGGAAGGAGGGGAAGGAGGAAGGGATGAGGAAGGAGGATGGAGGAGAAGGAAGGGCGTGGGAGAGGGAGAAAGAGGGTGGGAAGGTAGAAGGGGATGGGAGATTGGGGAGTAAAAGTAGAAGTGGGGTGGGGGATGTAGCGGCTCTGTGGAGGAAGGGATTTTGCTGAGAAGGGGGTTTGGAGGGAGTTGGGAGTGCGGTAAGGAGGCTGAAAGAAGGGAGGGGGAGGGGAGTGAGGAGGGAGGTGGGAGTGGAGGAGGGCAGCGTGGGAGCCTGGAGGGAGGGGCGTGGAGCGAGGGAGGGGGACTGGGGAGGGCAGCGGGGGCTGGAGGGAGGGCACGTGGGAGCGGAGACAGCGTGGGCCTGGCACGAAGGCGGGATTTCGAAACGCTGGAACTGAACTTATTCAGCACAAACCACAAGCGTTCACAACCAAACACGCGACTCATAGCCACCAAACAAACCTCATACCACACCAAACACACAACTCTCATACCACACCAAACACAACTCTCATACACACCAAACCAGTCATACAACCAAACACAAATCTCTCCCCAAGCAGACAACTCTCATACCACACCAAACCAATCTAACACAAAAACCAAGCTTCGATATTACACAAACACAGACCATAGCGACACTCAAACAGAAACTTCATTCCACACCAAAGCCAACCTCATACACACCAAACACACACTCTTAAAACACACAACCTCTACCCCAATCTCATACCCCCACACACTCTCATCCACCCCAAACCACAACTCATACACACAACTCTCATACCACACCAAACACACAACTCTCATACCACACCAAACACACAACTCTCATACACACAAACACAAACTCAACCACCCAAACCCCACTCTCATACCACACAAACACACAACCTCATACATACCTACACACAAACACACAACTCTCATACCACACCAAACACACAACCCTCATACCACACCAACCAGTCACTGAAACAAACAAACAATCATAAAAGGTAACAGTCTCCCCAAGCTATTGAAAATATTCCTCTGTTCATTCACATTAAAAGATCTGCATATCATCGAGGTCTCTGAAGAACACTGGTAGTTAGAAATCCAAGTCTGAACACAAAATACCAGAGCTTCGAGAATATTATAATGTGAATCAAAACAGTGATGTGTGTCCATTGTGAAGCGAATGTGACATTCTCATTAAGCAGAGAATTTTTCAATGTCCAGACACCAAAGGCTTGCTGAACCTGTTCAACTTATTGTTCATCTGTAGTGCCTGTTAAGATCACCAGCTGACTTAGACAATCAGTGGCACCTGTAGCCCTTGTTTTCGTTTCTGTATCTTCCCGTTCAATTCTGGTCACTGGCACTCCTCGGGCACCACGTCTTGTGCCTGGACTGAACACTCCTCGAACGCTCTTAAATTTTCTGTGCCACTGTATATATCATGGACACTATGAGAGTTAGAGTAAATAGATAAAAGAAACCACCTATAGACAGCATTCAAGAAAATACCAACAACAGTAGCATATTCTGCAATGAACAGTCAACAATGTTGCTAGCTGGGAAAGTCACCATCGAATATCACCCCACTCTCTCTGAATCATCAGTAACAATCTTGAGCCTGGAATTACAAACCAAATCATATTGATTGAGCTAAGGTAATTACACGCACCATGGACTTAAGATTCTCCCTCCACTGCCTACATAGATTGATCTCAGGAACCATCTAGGAATGGGGGAAGCAGGAGTAAAGGAAAGCTCCACCTCTCAGATAACTTCAACATGTAGGCCACAATCCAGGAGGGGACAGCCACACATGGTAGGCTGCAAGGTGCTACAAGGCGCGTCTGTTAACTCTGGTCCTCTCCTTACAAGAGAGTACTGTAAGCCAGATTGTTAAGCGTATACAGCAGAAATAATACAAAAATACTGCAAAACTTAGTTTCTTGTATGTCCAGGATGAGCTCTCAGGAGTCTACATAAAGACTTTCCACAGGAAAGGTTTCGAATGTCTCCGGCAAAGTCAAATTTCCAGGTAACGAATCTGGTCCAACTTACGGAACGAGAAAAGCTGTGCTGAAGCAATGACCTGACAGAGGATGTGTCACCTCCTTGAAACGTTGATGAGGCGCAGGACAGTTGTTTGAAGTTTCTGGGAAAGAGGGACGCACAGTATCAAAATATCTAGCGTCATGAGGAAACTATTCTGAGGAACAGGACATGGAATGGCAGGAAAAGATGAGAAAGGGATGGAAGTAAAGGCAAAACCTTGGTAGTGGATGAGACAGGAGGGAAGGATAGAGAGGAAACAGGGTGCAAGATGGAAGGAAAAGGAGGATGGAGTAAAGGAGTGAAAGCAGGGTGGAGGATGGGAGGAAAGGCAATGAGGGGGGGAAGGCAATGTAAGGGATGGAAGTCTTGATAGGTATGAGAGGGAATGCTGGGAGGGGAAGGGAAAGGAGGGCGGGACAGAGAAAGACGAGGCACAGCTTAATTTGCATGTCACGTGATTGCTCTAATGGGTGGCAAGACGGGGAAAGGGAAGAACAGAGGGAGGGAGAAAGAGGAAGACAAGAACAGAAGGGAGGCGAAAAAAGTCAAAGTGCACGAATATTAGTGAAAGGAAAGAGAGGGAGGGAGAAAGAAAATGAGAAAGAGAGAGGGGGGAGGATAGAGAGAGAGGGAGAGAAGAGAGAGAGAGAGAGAGAAGGGGGGTAGGGGGAATTAAGGTTACTAGCGAAAGAAGAGGAAGACAGAAAGATGAGTAGTAGTGAGAGAAGAGAAGGAAGGTGTTGAGCAACATGTGCCGCTTCATGACACGGATGGAGCCTAATTCCTCCTCTAATTACCCCGAAATGGTTTCTTGATTAAGTTATAAAGCAGACCGTCGCAAATTCCTGGAGGCTGTGGAGCCGTTGTTACCATGTGTACCTCACCCTTCAGGGAAGGAGGGTGCCGTAATGCTGCTAAATGGCTCTTGATCAGAGGAAATGGAGCCACACAACCATTTGTTACTTAACTAGACATGACCGAGTTCCTTCACACCCAGCCTCGTGGGTTCTATCATATCTGTTCTTCATCCAGGTCAGTCCACCATCTACCCTGTTTTTCCTGTCTTAAACACTCCTTCCTTTCTTCCCTCTTCACTGTATCATGTCCTCTGAATATGTTTCACGTTGTAATCACATTTCCCCTGGTAAATATATCTTTTAATCTGGCGTAACCTTTAATTCGGGCCTACTGGGCCTACTGGCCCATGCGAGACAAGTCCAATTCTCCTACCGGCTTAAGCCAATGCCCTAACCTAGTCAGGTCCAACTCACACCGACTCATGTACCTATCAAATCTATTTTTAAAACTACACAACGTCTTAGCTTCTATGTCTGTACTCGGGAGTTTGTTCCACTCATCCACAACTCTATTACCAAACCACCTGCGCCCCTCTAGTTTCTTCCAATGCATTACCATTTTGCAGGATTTCTTTATAAATATGTTGTTACAAATTCTTATATACTTTTTTTTTTAACTTGTGTGTAACTTGTGTGTAATTTTTACATAGCCATTTTTGATGAAGATCTTTTATTTACAAAATTCCATTATAATATACTTATATCTTGATAAGATCTTTATTTACGAAAATTAAGTTGAAAATATATATATCATTCCTTAATAGTTAAATGAGTGACATCGGTTCTTCTGTAGTGTATTCTTCTGGCTATGTACACCAGAGGTGTGGCTATTACCACAGAGCGTGGCTAGTGTCCACAGAGGTGTGGTAGTGTACCACCAGAGGTGTAGTTACACCAGAGTGTAGTGTACTACCAGTGTGTGGCATTACCAGAGTGGGTAGTACCACCAGAGGTGTGGCTATTCCATTCCAGAGGTGTAGTAAGTGTACTACAGAGAATGATGGTAGTGTACCACCAGGGTGTCTACCAGGTTGTAGTGTACCACCAGAGTTGGCTAGTGTACCACCAGAGGTGTGGCTAGTGTACCACCAGAGGTGTGGCTAGTGTACCACCAGAGGTGTGGCTAGTGTACCACCAGAGGTGTGGCTAGTGTACCACCAGAGGTGTGGCTAGTGTACTACCAGAGGTGTGGCTAGTGTACCACCAGAGGTGTGGCTAGTGTACCACCAGAGGTGTGGCTAGTGTACTACCAGAGGTGTGGCTAGTGTACTACCAGAGGTGTGGCTAGTGTACTACCAGAGGTGTGGCTAGTGTACTACCAGAGGTGTGGCTAGTGTACTACCAGAAGTGTGGCTAGTGTACTACCAGAGGTGGCTAGTGTACTACCAGAGGTGTGGCTAGTGTACTACCAGAGGTGTGGCTAGTGTACTACCAGAGGTGTGGCTAGTGTACTACCAGAGGCGTGGCTAGTATATTACCAGAGGTGTGGCTAGTGTACTGCCAGAGGTGTGGCTAGTATATTACCAGAGGTGTGGCTAGCATATTACCAGAGGTGTGGCTAGTGTACTACCAGAGGTGTGGCTAGTATATTACCAGAGGTGTGGCTAGTTACTACCATTGAGGCTTCGCTCAGTGTCTTCCACCTGTGTCCTTTTGGATCATGTTTCCAGGTCTCCATCCGTGGGCCCCCGAATGTCAACCTTTCCACACTCCCCTCATCTGAGTCACTTCCCATGTTCTGCATTTTGTTACTTCCGGTGATCTTTGTCTTGATCAAGTGTGGTCATAGTTAGGAGTGGTCATAGTCAGGTGTGGTCATAGTTTAGGTGTGGTCATAGTCAGATGTGGTGGGAATGTGTTTTTAGGTGCTTTCCCTAGTTCCGTGTTTCCAGAAGTCCATCTGTGTCCCCTCAGATGAACTGCCTTCCTCACTTCCCCAGGTGTGAGATGTAGTAATGGTAAGGTGAGGTCATAGTTAGGTGATGTCATAGTTAGGTGATGTCATTGTTAGGTGATGTCGTAGTTAGGTGAGGTCATAGTTGGGTGTGGTCATAGTTGGGTGTGGTCATAGTTGGGTGTGGTCATAGTTGGGTGTGGTCATAGTTGGGTGTGGTCATAGTTGGGTGTGGTCATAGTTAGGTGTGGTCATAGTTGGTGTGGTCATAGTTGGGTGAGGTCACAGTTGGGTGAGGTCACAGTTGGGTGAGGTCATAGTTGGGTGAGGTCATAGTTAGGAGTGGTCATAGTCAGGTGAGGTCATAGGTGGGAGCTTGTGTTTTTTGGTGCTTCCCCTAGTTCCGTGTTTCCAGGAGTCCATCTGTGTCCCCTCAGATGAACCCCCTTCCTCACTTCCCCAGGTGATGTCATAGTTAGGTGATGTCATAGTTAGGTGATGTCATAGTTAGGTGATGTCATAGTTAGGTGATGTCATAGTTAGGTGATGTCATAGTTAGGTGATGTCATAGCTAGGTGATGTCATAGTCAGGTGATGTTATAGATAGGTGAGGTCATAGTCGTGTGTGTGTGTGTGTGTGTGAGCGCGCTCGTGTGTTTGCTTCCCCTAGTTCCGTGTCTCCAGAAGTCCACCTGTGTCCCCTCAGGTGAACTCCCTTCCTCACTTTCCTAGGTGGGCGGGTGGTTGGGTGCGTGGGTGGGTGTGGTGGTTTGGGCGGGTGATTGTGTGTGTGTGTTGTGTATGTGTTGGCCCCTCCCCAGTGACCTTGCTGGGTGGCAGCTTAGTCTCGTCTAGCTGGTCTACTGCCGAGACTGTCCAGGTGGGTGGAATTACTGGAGGGGACACACAGAAAACTGCGTCCAGTAATTCCACCCACCAAGACAGCCACGAACAGTAGACCAGCTAGACGAGACTAAGCTGCC